>CM035164.1:3718370-3984564 GCA_020205615.1 Panax quinquefolius | reverse complement strand
TTTATTTATATTTTGTCCCACCTAGAGTTTCCTCCGTGATGGTTGATAGCTTTCTGACTTTATTTACGTTTTCGTCCCTTTGGAGTTTTCTCCGTGACGGTTGATAGCTTTATAGCTTTATTTACATTTTCCGATCCCCGTGGAGGTGATTCGTGGTTGGTGATCGTGGTCTCAGTATATATATATTTATAGCTTTTATATATATACCGCCATCGCTTTCATATAAATTATGCGGTATCATATGCTTTAGGAATCATGTGATCACTGATTCAATTTTATTGGATCTATATTCTGTTTCGTGATGGACATTTCGGTTGTGAAGCGACTGAAAAATTATTCTCATGGTGTCGAATTTCCTCAGATGGTTTCCATACCCATGAGGAAATCGGCATTATTTTGTATATTATTTTCAGACGGATGCCTCGCATCTGTAAAATAAAATCAATCAAGCTGAACACTTAATAAAATGGGAGTGTAAAAGGTCTCAATTACTATTGAGCATCAGGGTTTGAAAAACCTCTTTTACAAAACAACACTGCCATATCTTTCTAAAATTGAATTTTAACATAAATTCAAACCACTGGTATATAGGTGCTGAACGAGGCCTCGTGACTACTTCCAAATAATAGCACATTGACCCACACACACACACATACATTCAAATTAATAGTTTCTTGAAAAGAGGCGGTCACCGTAGTAACACGGATGTCTGGGTGCCTAACACCTTCCCTCCAGATAACCAAGTCCCCGGACCCTAATGAATCTCGGTTTCACCAGACCATTTAGCGAGATCACATCACTAGGTCAATGTGCAAACCTTTTCTCGGTTGTGTTCGACAACCATTTAAAAACCAATGGCGACTCTTATGATCCATCGTTGACATTATACATGTCGGACCTTTTTCACTTGTTTTTTTAAACAAATCTCACCTAAAATGAGAACACCAAAGAACAAGTAACGGAAAGGGACATTTAAAAATCTCGACGTTGACACATGGTGAATGACCCTTTGTATTCATTCTTTATTAAATTGTGGAAATGATCTGTCTACGTGGATTACCATATGGCAGGTGAAAATCCATTTGCAGTGTCGTATATTCTATTATACTCGTATGAGATATCATTTCGTTTGTACTCGTCATGGAATATTGTTATCTTTTGTATTTTCCTTTTATGATTACTATTCACGGAGTAATATTCATGAGTTCCTATTTACGAATTACTATTCACCCGATTATTATTCACTCGAATATTATTCACTCGGGTATTCGGGACATTTTTTGTTCCGGAGTACTATTCACGAGTTACTATTCACAGGTTACTATTCACCCGGTTATTATTTACTAGAATATTATTCACTCGGGTATTTGGGGTACTTTTCATGTCAGGGTACTATTCACGAGATACTATTCTCGAAGTACTATTCACAGAGTACTATTCTCGGGGTACTATTTACCCGGAAAATATATTTCTTTTCTGTCCAAATTATTTTGGGTACATGAATATTATTCTTGTATTTTACTCCACAAAGCAGTATCATGTTGACAATTTGGATATTTTTAAACTCTGGATAAATTTAAAGTCTTTAATATTTATCCTTGATTTCGTTTGATTAATGCTTATATCATTGTCATCATCCTAATGCTTATGTTGTGATGAAAGTCATCTTTGGCTTACGTGCATAAATGGACTATTGATTATTGGTTTTACAGTTGTATATCTTTGGCTTACGTGCAAAGATGGAATGTTGATTATTGATTTTACAGTTGTATATCTTTGGCTTACGTGCAAAGACGAACTGTTGATTGATAGCTTTGGCCCGTAGTGCAAAGATGGACAGGTGTATGACATGATCATGACCACTGGTGATAATAACGAATATCCTTGGCCCATAGTGCATGGATAATTAGATGATGTGATTGGCAGGATCATGACCATTAGTTAACAGTTGAATGTCTTTGGCCGTAGTGCACTGACAGACAATTGATTGGTATGATCATGACAATTGATTGGTATGATCATTACCATTGGTTTTATAGTTGAATATCTTTGGCCCGTAGTGCAAAGATAGACAACTGATTGGTATGACCATTGTTATTACATTTGAATATCTTTAGCATTTGTGGCAAGGAGAAACTGTTGAGTAAACGTTCTATTAAGCCTTTGTGGCAAGGAGAAACTGTTGATTTATATGATTTTAAATATGAATTGTGGATTTAACTATAATCGTTGGTGGTTCAGGTGAAGACAGGTGACGATAATTCTTTTTGTCTTGGGTATAATAAAGAACTGTTGATAAGTATTTCAGGAATGAAATATTAACGATGGACTTTTAATCTAGAGGAGATAGTAGACATTATGTTCTACTTGACTCTTCGAATGGATTACTTATTCCGCTGCAGTTGTTGATCTAAAACTTGTTGTCTATTATATTATATCAGTTGTAATATTGTTGAAGGCTAAGGATAATTTATTCTGCATTATCTTGGTCATAATATTTCTTACTAGGCTAGTTGAGCTCACCCTTTTCTTTTTTGTTCTCTTGAAATGAGAATATATTTGGGGGACTAGTGCGGGAGCAGATGATTGGTTCAGATGTTGGCATTAGTAGTCCTCACTATTCAGTGAAATAGTGTGATAATAAATATAATAAGGACTCTATTTGAGTTTGAATACTATCTATGAGACAATATTCGTGTAAAAACTCTAAGCTACGCTGTTGTCGTATTGTATAAAAGAAGTTTATATTTGATTTATGTACCATATATTTGGCTACTCGGAATGGGTGATGTATACCTATTTTGGGGGCGTCACACGAGTAATATCTTTCGCTAGTGTGTGTCCTACCTAAGATGATTTTTGTTACTTGATTAGTTAACAAATTGTGATATGTCAATTAACCTTTGTGATCTGTATTCTAGAATGATATTTGAAATACAGGAGATGAGCAATAGAGAAATCATGACGACAAGGAAGATATAATCTGAAATGAAAGCAATGTATTCTCAACTCTTTGAAATACTAGGTACGTAAATTTCGAGGACCAAATTTCTTAAGGAGGGGAGATTGTAAGACCCCGAATTTTATGAAATAAAAGTATTTAATTTTTCTATTTAGTAAATAGTTAAATTGATAAAAAGTTAAAGTTAAGGGTGATATGTGAAATTATTTCAAAATAAGCAAGTGGCTATAAAATACTTATTATTGTCGGTGAATATTCGTTTGGTCGTGGAATATTCTTGTTGTCGGGGAATATTCGTACGACGGCGCAACCATTTGTGGGCCCCATAACATAATAACTGTCGGATGAAGAAAACAACAAATTGGAGTTTTTATAAATAACGGCGTAATCGTTACCGTTAACACTGTTGGAATACCCGGTGGGTAAAGTAAAGTACTACGCGTTGTTGCACAAGATACACCAGATTGCATGTAAAGATTTTTGAATTATTGATTCTTATGTAAGAAGGCACTACTCAATAATTGTTACAATAATTACTATTTAATATTTTATTTTATTGATTCAATAATTGCTACATTGATATTTTATATTATTGTTGTGCAATAATTGTCACTGCACAGTATCTCCATTATCAGATCAATAATTTTGTATTTGAATAATATTATTAAAGATCATTATTGGCAATGTCTAAGGATGTTCTGTCTAGAAAAGGGGTTTGGTCACCTAATTGTGCGCCAATAAGAAGAAATTCTTATCGGAAAGCCCCCTCTTTCCTGGGAACGACCTGGTTGTCATAATTGTGATTCTGTAATATTATTTGTGAATAATTAATTATTGATTTATATGATAAGGAAATATTTATTTTATGTGGATATAAATGATGGATATATTTATTGTGGATATAAATAAAGGAATTAATGCTGAGGTGTTTTATTAGTATTTTGTCGAAATGAGGAACGAAATTTGGAAATTTTCAGAAAATTAATTTATTACTTGATTTTGTAAAATCTATAACTCTTTGTGTATAATGAGTTAGGAGATGAGCCATATATCAAAAGAAAGCCTTGGAAGTAAGCTAACCGTAGAAATTAGAATCACTCAAAAATTCATTGTTGATTTTTCTTAGTGACTGTTGGAATGAAACTGGTACGAAGGACTCATAATCTGAAAAATCAGTGTTCTTGAGATATATTGCGTGAGTTATAATTTTTAATCCGACTGTTGGATCGTTGTGATTTTTGGATATGTTAGACATATATAAGTTGAGTATATGTCCACAAATTTTAAACCGTTAAAATTAACGTATGATTTGTTATGAATTGTAAGAGGTGACTGATTCGGAAATTATGTTTATAAATAATTTTTGGTGGAAAATTCTAGAATGAGTGGGCCCCGCCTTTGGTTGGTGAAGAAATGTGCTCAAATTTTATTTCAAAAGTGGTTGGTGGGAATAGTAGCATGTAAAGCCATCAGGTAAAAGGTCAAGTCTTCTTCGGCAGTCTAACATTTTCCTATAAATAGGGTGCTGAGTTAGAATTAAAAATCACACCAGAAACAAGTTTTCTCTCTTTCTCTCTCTATATTATCGAGCATATTTTTGTGAGTACTTAGATACTTTGAGAGTTGCTATTCAGTGCAAGTTTCCTTCAGCGTCATATTCGATATTCCAGTCAGGAGTACTGCTCTTTTGAGGTAAGGGATATTGTCATTATTATAGTACGGGATTTTAAGGGATTGTAAGGGATGTTATTTTTTTCCGTAATGATGTTATTTTTTCAATATCATTATGCCGAAATATTTGTATGGATTTTATTGTGGAATTTCTACCTTTTTTCGTATCGGAGTTCTTATTCACGTATATCGGACTATTCACGATACGATTACTTATTATTCATGTATATGACACTATTTACGTATATGATATTATTTATGTATACGGTACTATGTATGAATACGGAGTACTATTCATGAGTTACTATTCACGAGTTACTATTCACGGGTACTATTCACGACAAAATTGGTTTCCTTTTCTGACAAAATTATCGTTGATTTATGAATCTTACTCTTGAAATTAAATGCAGTTGTTGATCATATTGTTTTTATTATCATATATAACATTTTTATAATCATGGTGATGAAATTTCTCTTTGACTTGAGTGTAAAGATGGGTAGATTATTGGTATGATCATGACTATGAGTTCTCTTTGGCCAGTAGTGCAAAATTGAATTGTTGACTGGTATGATCATGACCATTGAATTTATAATTGAACATCTTTAGCTTAAGTACAAAGGTGAATTGATCAACATGGTTATAATTATTGTTTATATAAATTCTGAAATGATTATGTATTTCTTTGAGATATTAATATATTTGGCCTGTAGTGCAAAGATGAATTGTTGAAGAATATCTTTGGCCTGTTGTGCAAAGATGGTCTGTTGTTGAATATCTTTTGCCTGTAGTGCAAAGATGACCTGTTGTTGAATATTTTTGGCCTGTAGTGCAAAGATGAACTATTGATGAATATCTTTGGCCTGTAGTGCAAAGATGAACTGTTGATGAATATCTTTGGCGTAGTGCAAAGATGAATTTATTAGTATATGATTATGAGCAGAGGCTGTGATTTGGTATTGTTGGTCGATTTCATGATCAATGAATATGCAAGTATACACGATTCAACAAGTAATAAAGTGAAAGTAGAGTATCGTTCCCACGAGGAATTATTTAATAAAAATCGCCAAGTACTAGTTCTTAACCAAACTAATTTTATTTAAACAATCTCAAATCGTGATTTTTCTAATTAAGAAAACTAATATAACTAATTAAACTGAATTGCTTTATAAATGAATTCAAATAAATAAAAGTTAAGACTACAATATCCCTAATTATGAACTATAAACTAATTATCCCAATTATTATGCCTAATGAATTGTTAACAGGAATTCCAAGTGTCAAAAGCCCTTTTCCAAGTGATCAATTAACTTCTATTTAATCCAATTAATCTTGTTATATTCCTATGCAAAACAATTAAATTAAACACATTAAATTCCAATTCCCAACGTGTTACATGTAGTGAATAGATATTTTCATTCCATTCACAACCCTAATTATTTGTCAAGAAAATAATTAAGAATACAAGTTACAGTAAAACCTCTATTTAGGAATACTCTATATAAGAATAACTTGTATAATATTATAAAAAAAAATGGTCCCAATTTGAGCCGAGTTATAAATAGGAATAACCTCTAAATTGTAATATGTTATATACTTTTTAAGTCCGTATTAGAAAATTATACCTCTATATAGTAATAATTTCACACACATATATATATATATATATATATATATATATATATATGAGAGAGACAATATTAATTTTAAAAGAAAACATTTTTTTATAAAAGACTATATTTTCATATAAAAGACTACATTTCCTATAAAGGACTATATTTTCTTATAAAAAACTACATATCCTATAAAAGACCACATTTTTCTATAAAAGATTACTTTGCATAAATATTTTTTGAACAATAATTATTAGGTAGTTCTTATTGATATTTTTGTGAAAGTTGATATTTTTGGGTGTTCGATAAATATTTTGTACCAATACCTCTATTTAGTAATAACCTCTCAATTAGAATACAAATAGTTTGGTCTCAAGTTTATTCCTAAATAGAGGTTTTACTGTATCATGTCTAGTTCTAACCCTAGATCTCCTCTCCCGAATCCTTCTAGAGTAACAAGGTAATTACTGATCAAATAATTAATCAATAAGCACAAAACATGATAAACAATTCACCTTGACATAAATACTTTGAATAAACCAAATAATTAATTCATAGACATAAAAGGTTCAATTGTAGTCTTAATAAAAGTGTTAGTTCATGATTAATGAATTAAAATCAAGAATCCACAATTGAATAGACATTAAAAGATAAAAGTAAGATTAGAGTGAAGAATAAATCTGTTGTTAGCAAATCTTCATCTTCCTCAAGCTCCTGCTCTTTTTCTTCAATGGTCTCCAAGTTGCTTCAATCTCCAAAACTAATAAGAACTAGGGTTATGTTCTAATCTAATGGAGTGTATCTCTAATCTAATCTATGTAATCTCCTTTTATTTTATGCCTTACATCATGTATTTATAGGTTACAAGTCTAATTTTTAGCTTAGGAACAAACCCAATCATATTTGGAGTCAAAAAAGTGTCAAAATTCACCCCAAAACGCGTCCAAACTTGCCCAAACTCTTCCCTAGCGCCTCGACGCTGCAAATAAGCTTGATTTGGGCGCCCCGACGCTGGAACATTTCTGGAAATTTTCTGCTCCGACGTTCTTTGAAAAAATGGCCATAACTTCTTCGTGCGAATTCTGATTTTCATGATTCAAGATGTTCCGGAAAGAGGAGACACAGATCTACAACTTTCATTCTTTAAGTATTTCGAAAAAAGGTCCAAAGCAATATTCAAATTGGCTCTGAAGTGACTGTTGTGTAAATGGCAAGCCAAAAACGCGAATCTAGCCACCCCAAATGTCGATCCAAGTAACTTTTGTCCCAATTCCTACAAAACAACGTAAAACATGCATAAATAGACACAAAAACTAACATCCAAAAGATTAAGCTCAAACACACTCAATTCATGTGTATAAAACTCACTCATCAAATACCCCCAAACTTAAACATTTGCTTGTTCTCAAGCAAAAATACAAAAAAAAAACTAAAAATAAATAACCGAACTAAACTACATGAATGCATATGCATGATCTACTTCCTAATATACCTACAAACCCAGTAATAAATCAGTATGATATATAGCAACAGGCCTCAAAGATACCATTGATACTCAAACAATATATCCAATCAAGTCAAAATACATAACTCTAACCAATTAGTCAATCCAAACCAGTCATCACCCATGTTGTGTGTGTGCTTGTTAACCATTCTAACCAACCACAGTTCAAGATAATCAAATAACAAACTTCTTAGAAGGAAAATTTCAGTTCCAATTCAATTACGTTTGTGAACACGACAACTCCAGTTAAAACTAAGCAATTACCAAGTCTAAGGGTAAATACAAGATTTATTTATACTTTTATTCAACCACGAGGGCATTTTGGCTCTTTCTTGTGTTTTATTCATTTTTTTATTTTTCTCATGGCTGTGCAATGTCTTATTCCCTTAGGCTTTTCAGTGCTACCTTAACGAGCTTTCGACCAATGACTCCCAAGCCATTAAGACCTTAGGGCGCTAGGTGTAAAGACAATCCCCTCGGGCTTACTTACTCAAGTAGAAAAGGCCACAAAACTAGACAAGCATGCCACGGTGTTTATTCTTTTTTTTTCTTCTCATCATTTCTTTTTTTCATTTTCTTTTTTTTTTCATTTTCATTTTGTATATATATACCCCATAGATTCCCCCAAACTCAAGCTTTTACGGCATTCCAACCTTTACCGTCAGTTCACTAATTTCCTTAAATTTTAACCAAGATTTTCCCTCAGAAACAAATTATAAAACCCTTGAACCAAGTGGATTAAAACAGTTAAACTTTAAGTGCTAACCGGTTACATAAGTTTAAGACAGACTCAGATTATCATCATGATTAAAATTAGAACTCATCATCAATTATCAACACTGTTCAAGTTAACATGCAAAACCAATCGTATCATAGGCCGAGCTAAGACCACACCAAACCGATCACACAGATTCATGCAAATTTTTTTTTTTTTGCAATTATACTACATGAACACATACTAATGCAACACATATATGAATATGCAAATAACTACCATGTATTATATGTAACCTAAAAAAAACACAACGCTAACACATAAAAAAATGAACTACCATGAAGATAACTAACTATATGCAATACGACACTAAAATGCCCCCAAACTTAAACTAGACATTATCCTCAATGACTAAAATAGAAAAAATTAAAGCAGAGGACTTCCCTGAAAATATAACAATCTTCCTCCTTGTCCGCTAAGTTTGGAAAATAGGCTAGGCACATGGAACAAATTGGGCACCACACTTAAATTTGACTTGAATAACCTGTAAACCATGATAGAAACAATTTTAGCAAATTCTAAATAAATGCAAATTCAAAACTACTAATATAAAACCTAATAAAAACTAAAAAATAAAAATTAAACTTGGGTTGCCTCCCAATAAACGCTTATTTTATAGTCTCAGCCTGACTTCTTCAATTCTCAATCCAATTCCCCTACGAAAATTGAGGAACCCTCCATCCATCAGAAGCAATGTCTCTTTTGGGAGGTTCCCATTAGTAATGACCCTTGAATGAAAGTCACCTAGCATGCTCTTTGTATATATGTTCCCCATTAAGAACGTCCAAAAACTAGGTGTTTCTTCCATTATGTCGATGATCAGATTAGGGCATTGAAGCTTAATAAACATAATGGAATCTTCATCTATCTTCTCTTTTTTATCCCACCATGACTCCACAACTGTACTAGCTCTTATGTCACAAAGAGCTTTGCCGACGACATGACTGCCAATTGGGCATGGGTTTGCAAAACTGCCCGGATTATTGAACTTTGGTGGAGGAGGCACATGAGATACTAATGAAATCGGTTCATCTTCGTTGAATCTTACAGTTAAATCTTCGTCGATCTCCTTTTCTTGGTTCCCAATTGTTTCCACTCTTTCAACATCTTGTGGCTCATCTAGTTGCAAATTTTGTTCAGGCTCTCCGTCAGTGTCAGAATCCATGTCATAGGGCCAAGTGTATTGATGACAAATGTTCGAGGCATTGGTTAGTTGTTCCATTTGGTTCGTAAAATTTTGACTCAATATCTCTCGATTAATCCTCCACTCCTCACCTGAAGCTATGAACTTGGACAAAGCTTTCTCCGAATTTGAATGTTCTTCCTATTGTAGTGGAGGTGGACACGAGAAATCTGGTGGGTATGTTGGACTTGGAGCATAAAATTGTTCTTGATGAGTATGGCTCCATGAAAAATCTGGGTGATACCCCCAATCCTGATAATAGTTGTTGGGATAGACATAATTGTTGGGGTAATCACCACCATACTCTGCATCGGCCGAAAGCGGTGGTGCATTGATGACTCATATGATTTCCAAAGACATAATAATCACACGAATCGCCACACTTTGGCGACATTGAGCTTCAAAAGCGTCGACCCTCTTGAAAGTGTCTCGATTTGTGCCGATAATAATGCGAGAAAGTCTTTGTCATGAGTCCATCATTCTCCGCTCCCCTTCATTTGAGTCATTCTCGATTTGGCCATTGATAATTAAATTCCGATATGGTACCTGAAAAGAAAGAAAAAAAAATAGAAAGAGAATTAAAGAAAAAAAAAGTTTAAATTAAAACTAATTTGATAAAAATTAATATTGGCAAAATTATTAAACTAATTCCCCAGCAGCGGCGCCAAAAACTTGTTGGTCGATTTCGCAATCAATAAATACGTGCAAGTATACACTGTCAACAAGTAATAAAGTGAAAGTAGAGTATCGTTCCCACGAGGAATTATTTAATAAAAATCACCAAGTACTAGTTCTTAACCAAACTAATTTTATTTAAACAATCTCAAATCGTGATTTTTCTAATTAAGAAAACTAAATTAACTAATTAAAGTGAATTGCTTTATAAATGAATTCAAATAAATAAAGGTTAAGACTACAATATCCCTAAATTATGAACTATAAACTAATTATCCAATTATCCAAATTATTATGTCTAATGAATGTTAACAGAATTTCCAAGTGTCAAAAGCCCTTTTCCAAGTTATCAATTAACTTCTATTTAATCCATTTAATCTTGCTATATTCCTATGCAAAACAATTAAATTAAACGCATTAAATTCTAATTCCCAACGTGTGAGCAGATATTTTCATTCCATTCACAACCCTAATTATTCATCATGCAAATAATTAATAATACAAGTTATCATGTCCAGTTCTAACCCTAGATCTCCTCTCCCGAATTCTTCTAGAGTAACAAGGTAATTACTGATCAACTAATTAATCAATAAGCACAAAACATGATAAATAATTCACCTTGACATAAATATTTGGAATAAATCAAATAATTAATTCATAGACATAAAAGGTTCAATTGTAGTCTTAATAAAAGAGTTAGTTCATGATTAATGAATTAAAATCAAGAATTCACAATTGAATAGACATTAAAAGATAAAAGTAAGATTAGAGTGAAGAATAAATCTTTTGTCGGCAAATATTTATCTTCCTCAAGCTCCAGCTCTTTTTCTTCAATGGTCTCCAAGTTGCTTCAATCTCCAAAACTAATAAGAACTAGGGTTATGTTCTAATCTAATGGACTGTATCTCTAATCTAATCTATGTAATCTCATTTTATTTTATGCCTTACATCATGTATTTATAGGTTACAAGTCCAATTTTTAGCTTAGGAACAAACCCAATCATATTTGGAGTCAAAAAGTGTCAAAATTCGCCCCAAAACGCGTCCAAACTTGCCCAAACTCTTCCCCAGCGCCTTGGCGCTGGGCACGGTGCTGGGAAGCTGCCCTCTAGCGCCCCGGTGCTGCAAATAAGCTTGATTTGGGCGCCCCAACGCTGAAACATTTCTGGAAATTTTCTGCTCCGATGTCCTTTGGGAAAATGGCCATAACTTCTTCGTCCGAACTCCGATTTTGATGATTCAAGATGTTCCGGAAAGAAGAGACGTAGATCTACAACTTCATTCTTTAAGTATTTCGAAATAAGGTCCAGAGCAATATTCCAATTGGCTCTAAAGTGACTGCTGTGTAAATGACAAGCCGAAAACGCGAATCTAGCCACCCCAAACGTCGATCCAAGTAACTTTTGTCCCAATTCCTACAAAACAACGTAAAACATGCATAAATAGACACAAAAACTTAAAAACATCCAAAAGATTAAGCTCAAACGCACTCAATTCATGTGTATAAAACTCACTCATCAGGTATAACCATGATCTTTCATGTTTCAGGTAAAGACAGGTGATGAAAATTATCTTCGTCCTGGGTGCGAAGAGGAATTAAGAGTCACAATTATGATTATGAGTTATTCATATGATTGTGGAAAAGAACTTTTGATTGATGTTACATGGATAAAACATTGTTGGTGGACTTTTAATGTGGAGAAGATAATAGACTTTATAGTCTATTTGACTCTTCTAATGGATTGCTCGTTCCACTGCAACTATGGTTGAAAAGTTTTTTCATCTACCATATGTTCTAAATCTCTGATTAATTACTGATAAAGGCTATTGATAATTTATTTATATTTAGTCATGATATTCTTTACTAGGCTAGTTGTGCTCACCCTTTTACTTCACAATTCCTTTCAGGTAATAAAAGTGTAGCTGGGTCGAGCGGGGATAACAAGGGAATAGAACGGTGGTCTCTAGCTGTGGAGATTCTCCCTAAATAGTATAGAAAAGTGTATTGTATTTTATACATCATTTAGTAGTTATATTTGGTGAATCAAATAGGGTGAGGCGAACCCAACATTGGAAGGGAGTTTTGACACTATCATACAAGATGTTTAATGACATACAACCTCGTGTTATCATAAGACAGGGTTGTGCACATCCACTTGCTGAGTATATCTACAAGCACTACTTATATAATCTTGGTGTTTGGTTGAAGTATAATTCTCAATTAGAGACAGTGGAGATAATGATATGTCAAGAGAAGACTCACCATTGGAAAGAATATGATAGTAATTTTTTCATTTTTGTTTGGGGTCTATTGGGTCAACCAAGGATAATTCTGTGGACATTTGATATCTATCAGAACCTAGACGCATGGCCTCCCATGTACGAAGGTTTCCTTGAGCACTTCCCAAAGATTTTAATTTCTAAAACAGTTTTTGACTGTACCTTTATGTAAGGTGCCATTGTGACGTGCTGTCCAAGGTTGGGATGAGAGTCACAGTTGGTATATATTTGTATCAAAACTCATAATATATGTGTTGTTGTATTTTGCATGACAATTGTAGTAATAAAGTTGTAGTTGTTTTCTGTACCATGTATTTGGCGACTCAGAATAGGTTGGATGGATTGGACCTATTTTGGAGGCGTCACATATATTATCACATTATACTATTATAATGTAATATTATAATAATATATAAATATATTATCAGAGAAGATAATTATGGTTTAAAAAAAAAAATAACAACTTTTGACAATTGTCTCATTCTAAAATTCCTCCATTTATACCAAAATTTAAAGAAATATTTACTTACCATATTCATCAATTATTTATAATTCTTCAATAATTATTTCTAATTAATAATATAGATTCACAATACTGACAACCAGATCGTTTCCAAGAAAGAGAGGGCATTCCGATAAGGATTTCTCCTTACTGGCGCGTAATTATATAGCCTAACCCCTTTCCTCGACAAAACTTTCTAGACATTATCAATAATTCTATCTAGTAATATCATTTCAATAATATGAGTTATTGTGTCATGACAATTATTGAATCAATAATATAAAATACTATTCAATTATCATTGTAGCAATTATTGCATCAATAATATGAAAGACTATGCACTTTTACTTTATCAATTATTGAGTGACTTCTTACGTAAGAATCAATAATAAGAGATACTTTGCAATACTGTGTGCTACTGTGCAACCACACGTATTACTGTACTTTTATCACCGGGTATTTCAACAGTTAAAGGTAAAAGTTATGTTGTTATTTTTATAAAAAGGTTATTTCTGTCGCTTTCTATATCTGACAGTTATTTCATTATGCGTTCCACCAATGATTGTGTCGTCATACGAATATTTCCCGATAAAAAGAATATCCCCCGACCAAAACGAATATTCCCCGACAAAACAAATATTTGATAACAACTTACTTACTTTGCAAAATTTGCACATTTCACCTATAACTAAAACATTATATCAAATTAAAACCTTATTATCCAAAATAATAATTAGAGAAATTAAATCTTTATTCATAAAAAGTTGGGGTCTTACAACCTCCATTCCTTATGAAATTTCATCCTCGAAATTGATATATATGTACCTGGTATGTCAAACAGGTGAATAAACCTTTTTTTCATTTCAAATCCTAACTCCCAGGTCATTTCTTCAATATCCAGGTTTCTCAATAAAACTTTGACTTGAGGTATAACCTTTTAGCGTAGAATATGTTCCTTCTTATCCAAGATTTTAACAAGTACCTCTTCATACGTTAAATTTTTTGTTATATCGTCTGGTTCTAATTTAATAATGTGGTTCGAATCTTTCACATATTTACGTAACATAGATATTTGAAAATTTTTATGAACACGAGACATATTTGGCGGTAAAGCGAGTCTATAGGCCACAGTTCCTACTCAATCGAGGATTTCAAATGGACCGATAAATCGAGGGTTGAGCTTTCTTCTCTTTCAGAATCTCATAACTCCTTTCTATGTAACAATACATGATCTCCAACATTGAATTCCACGTCCCTTCGATGAAGATCAACATAACTCTTTTGTCGATCTTGTGAGGTTTGTAGATGTTGTCGGATCATTTGAATCTTTTCCGTAGTCATGTGTACCATTTCTGGTCCCAACAACATTGATTCACCCACATCGTCCTAGCATACTGGAGAACGACACTTTTGTCCATACAACGCCTTGAATGGAGTCATGCCTATACTTGCTTGTTAACTGTTGTAGTAGGAGAATTCCACTAATGGTAAATACTTGTCCCGACTTCCTTTGAAGTCTAAAACGCAGATTCTCAATAGATCTTCAAGATTTTGAATACTTCTTTCCGACTATCCGTCCGTTTGAGAATGATATACAAAACTGAATCGTAAATTAGTGCCCATAGCTTTCTGCAAGCTGACCCAAAATCGTGAAGTAAATCTTGGGTCTCGATCAGAAACTATAGATACTGGCATACCATGCAATCTCACAATCTCATTTATGTACATACGAGCAAGACGTTCAATTGAATAAGTTTCTCATATAGGTAAGAAATGAGCAGACTTGGTTAATTTATCGATAATGACCCAAATTGCATCTATGCCTTGAGAAACCTTAGGAATACCAGTAACGAAATCCATGTTGATGTGCTCCCACTTCTATTTTGGAATTTCAAGTGGTTGCATTAGACCTTTTGGTACTTGATGCTCCGTCTTGACACGTTGACAAATTAAACATCTTGAGATAAAATCTGCGATTTCTCTTTTCTTATTGCTCTACCAAAATATATATCGAAGATCATGATATATTTTGGTACTCTCAGGATGGATTGTAAACGGTGTGTTGTGTGCCTCCATCATGATTTTATACTTCAAATCAGAGTCGTTAGGAACACAAAGTCTGGAGTTGACTCGAAGTATTCCTTCTTCGTCGATTCTTGCTTCTGGAATAACACCTTTTGTACTTTCTTCTTCATAAGCACCAGCTCCGGGTCTGTAGCTTGAGCAGCTTTAACTTTATCGATTAAAGTCGGTTCTACTCGTATATTTGACATCATCACATGGGTCCCTAGAGTTTTCAACTCCATCTCCATCCTTTGTAATTAGTACAAAATGGGTCTTTGTGTTAACATCATCGCACTCGTACCTGCATATGATATTCTACTCAACGCGGTAGCTACCACGTTCGCTTTTCTAGGATGGTATTGAATGGTATGGTCGTAATCTTTCAACAGCTCGAGCCAACATCGTTGCTGCATGTTGAGTTCCTTTTGGGTGAAGAAATATTTGAGGCTTTTATGATCTGTATAGATCTCCACTTTCTCCCCATACAGGTAGTGCATCCAGATCTTTAGTGTGAAAACGACTGCTGCCAACTCTAGATCATGAGTAGGATAATTTCTCTCATATTCTTTGAGTTTTCATGAGGCATATGCTATGAATTTCCCATGTTAGATGAGAACACATCCTAAATCTCTGCCTGAAGCATCGCTGTAGATGACAAATCCCTCCGAACCTGATGGTATATATTGTTAATAAGTAGGTATTATACCTACTTATCCGATATCTATTACTTGAATTAGTTGTTTAAACCTATGTTTCGTAGTTACTTTGCATGTATTGTGTGTTCATTTCATACATTTTATGTTATTTTGTAGACTATTGGCCTGAAGAAGCAAGGAAAAGCAATTCAGACATCTTTTGGACTAAAATATGCAAGCAAACTTGGAGTTCTGAAAACAAATATTGATGAACCTTGAGTCTTTGAAGTTCTGATATTTTAACACATACATATTGTTGAGTTATAAGTATACATAAGCATGAGAAGTGATTTAAAGTTGCTTTACTTATTATCAACTTACAATAGCTTAGTTGAAAACGATTTCTAAAGAAAACTTAAAACTTTGAGAACGAACTTAAAGAAAATTGTGTACTTAAAGTTCTAAACGTGATAACATACGTACATGGCTTAGTTAACTATGAAATGAGATTTAAAGTTTCACCGAGTTGCTTTAACTTGGCCTAGAATGACTTTTAAAAGTAAACTTGAATGTTTTGCAGACTTATATCTATGAGCAGTGTGTTGCTCACATTTTGGGCTTATAGGGATTGCATGTTAGTATCTTTTAGGTCAATAAACATGGTCGATAAGTGCACTCATCTAGTTTGACAAAATAAAAGTCATTCAAGCATGTTTTAAAAGTAAGTTTTCAAGTGATAAACTATGTTAGTCATATGTAGATGAAATGACTATTTACAAGCATGATGATATTTATAGTCTAAACTTATAGGATGGCATGTTGATATTATTCGTGTCTTTAAACATGGCCTTATAAGTGCACACATATAGTTTGAGACAATATAAGTCATTGGAGCATAATTTTAAATGAGTTTCAAGTGATGAATGACTCTAGCTACGTGTAAATGATGTGAATACTTGCGAGCATGCATATTACAGATTATATGACCTTCTCATATAACTAGATGGATAACATAGTTGGCCTCATGATTTCATGAACTTAGTTGGCATATCATCCTCAGACGGACGGGCAGTCGGAGAGGACAATTCAAACTCTTGAAGATCTATTAAGACTCTGTGTCCTTGACTTCAAGGGAAGTTGAGACAAGTTCTTACCATTGGTGGAGTTTTCCTACAACAACAGTTATCAAGCAAGTATTGGTATGGCTCCATTCGAGGCGTTGTATGGAAGAAAGTGTCGTTCACCAGTATGTTGGGATGAGGTGGGTGAAGCAACGTTGTTGGGACCGGAGTTGGTATGTATGACTACAGAAAAGATTCAAACGATCCGATAACGTATAAAAACCTCACAAGATCAACAAAAGAGTTATGTTGATCTTCATCGAAAAGACGTAGAATTCGATATAGGAGATCATGTGTTGTTATGTGTTGCTCCATGGAAAGGAGTTACGAGATTTGGAAAGAGAGGAAAGCTCAATCCTCGATTCATCGACCCATTTTTAATCCTCGATCGAGTAGGAAGTGTGGCCTATAGACTCGCTTTACCGCCAAGTATGTCTCGTGTCCATAACGTTTTTTCATATATCCATGTTACGTAAATATGTGGAAGACCCGAACCATATTATTGAGTTGGAACCGGACGAAATAGCGGAAGATTTAATGTATGAAGAGGTTCCTGTTCAAATCTTGGATAAGAAGGAACATACTCTACGCTCCAAGGTTATACCTCAAGTCAAAGTTTTATGGAGAAACCAGGATGTTGAGGAAATAACATGGGAATTAGAATCTGAAATGAAATCAAGATATCCTTACCTCTTCGACATACCAGGTACGTACCCTAATTTCGAGGGCGAAATTTCATAAGAAGGGGAGGTTATAAGACCCCAACTTTTTAATAAAGATGATTTTTTTTCTATAAATATCATTTTTAAATATTATGGAATGAATTTGATATAATGTTATAGTTGTGGGTAATATTTATAAATTTTGCAAAGTACGCAAGTTGTTATATAATATTCGATTGGTGGAGGAGAATATTCGTTTTAGCGAGGAATATTAAACGACGGCAAGACAATCATTAGTGGACCCCACAACGGAATTATTAGCCGGATTGAAAACAACAAAAATACTTTATAAAAATAACGGCGGAAGTTTTACAGTTTAGCTGTTGAAACACCGGTGTTGTTAAAAGTCTGATGAATACGCTGTGGTTGCATAGTAGCACATGGTATTGATTATTGATGCTTACGTGAGAAGTCACTCGGTTTTGTTCAATTATTGCTACTGATAATTCTTTGCGTAGTATCTCACGTTATTTGATTCAATTATTGTCAATATTTTATATATTATTAAATCAATAATTGAGATGACAAAGTTATTAATATTATTATTTGCAATATTAACGATGTCTAGAAGTTCTGTCAAGGAGAGGTTTGGTCACCTAATTGCGCGCCAATGGGGAGAAATCCTTATTGGAAAGCCCCCTCTTTCCTGGGAACAACCTGGTCGATTAATATTGTGAATTTTAATAATGATGATAAATGTTGTTAAAATATTGAAAGGATTTTTATGAAGTCTTTGATATGAATTTTGTTTATTATTTGGATTTTCATTTGCCCATTTTTCAAAATAATCGAAAGGAAGTTATAAAGTATGTATATATATATATATGTATATACGTATCATATATATATATATATATATATATATATATATATAATTGTATAGCATGTGGGTGAGTGGTGGTGGTCTAGTAGATAAATTTGGCAGGATATGGAGTGATTTTTCAAGCTTGATCATTATTGGCCAATTTGTTTCAATCATGCAGCATTGTTGACAACTTGAGATGTGGGGTGCTTTTTAATTGGTAAAGGCTTCCATAGTGGCATGTGTAGTTTTTTCTAATTGGCCAATACTTTGAAAAAGAATACTGATATGTTGAACCGTAAAACTGTGATGTTAAGTCCATGATAATTTTTTTTGCGCCCGTTTCTTAGCAGTATCCCTTCCATTCTCCTATAAATAAAAGCTCATTCCTTCATTATTTCTTACGAATTCACTGAAACTCTAGAGAGAGAAACTATAGAGAGAAAGAAGAAAAGTATTCCGCTACTTCACTACTCCTATATCCAGTACTCTTCTTTCAAAGGTAAGGGATATTATTTGTTGTACTCGTAAGGGGTATTCTTTCTTTCTTACTCATGAAGAGAACTTCTGTTATTCCATTCTTTATTATTACATTGGAATAACTCAGATAATGTGAGCTACCCTATACTTGGTAAAATTCTTCATTACTCCATTCTTTATTATTCATTGGAACATCCATCCATGCATTACGCATGACTGGTTCCTTTTTTATTATTCATTGGAACATCACATGCATGCGTTTATGCATGACCTGGTTCCGTTGTTTATTATTTTGTTGGAATATCTTGTATGTGCGTTTACGCATGACCTGGTTCCATTATTTATTATTATGTTGGAATAACCTGTCTATGCGGTTTATCGCATGCCTGGCGTTTGCACTTCATCCAGTATCTTTTCATGGAAATATTCTTCTGAGTATTCTTAAATTTTACTCTACAAAGCAGTATCATGTTGACAATTTGGACGTTATTAATTCCTAGATAAATTAATTCTTGAACTTATTTTATTGAATTCTTATATCATTGTCATCATCCTTATGTTTATATTATGTTAAAAGTCATCTGTGGCCTGTAGTGCATAGATGGACTTGGTATGATTATGACAAGGGATTATTCGGTATAATCATGACCGTAATGTTACAAATGATGTGGTAAAAGTCCTCATTGGCCCGTAATGCATTGATGGACAATTGTTGGCATGATCATGACCATTGATGAATACACGAATATCATTGGCCATAGTGCATGGATAATTTGTGGTTGTGATACTAATGAATATCCTTGGCCGTAGTGCAGGGATGATGTGAATTATTTATTAAGCTGAGTCTCAGCGATAAAAGTCATGAAAAACCTTTTAAATCATAGAAGATAGTAGATTTTATTCTTTACTTGACTCTTCTAATGGATTTAGCATCGCTTGCGGTTAAACTTGATGTTTGTTATATTTTATCGGTTTAACATTGTTGAAGGCTAATGATAATTTATTCTGCATTATCTTAGTCATAATATTTCTTACTAGGCTAGTTGAGCTCACCCTTTTGCTTTCATTGTTCTCTTTAGGAAATGAGAACGTAGCAGGAACTAGTCGGGGAACGGAGTGGCGGTCCAGATTATAGCATTAGTAGTCCTCACTATTCTATGAAATAGTGTGATAATAAATGTATTGAGGACTTATTTTGAGTTTGAATACTGTCTAGAAGACAATAATTGTATTAAAACCCATAGTTCATGTTGTATATTTAAGGTTGTATTTGTATTCTGTACCATGTATTTGGCGACTCAGAATAGGTGAGGTATACCTATTTTGGGGGCGTCACAATAATATTGTATCAAAAATGATTTGGACAGAAAAGAAATCAATTTTTATCATGAATAGTACCCCGGGTCAATAGTACCCGAGTGAATAGTACCCCATCCGTGAATAGTACCCCGACATGAAAAGATTAAAAATTATCAAGAATGTTCAGAGTAATATTTCCATAAAAAGATACTAGATGAAGGGCAAATTTCAAGGACATTCTACTAATTTCACGGAGAATAGAAACAATACTTAAAAAAATGAGTGTAGAATTAGGAATCTGAAACGAAATAATATTACTTACATACTACAAACTATGGAAGAAAATATTATTTCTTACGAATATTGAACAAAAATAATATCTTTTACCTTAAAAGGAGAGTACTTCTGACTGGTAGGGCGGAGATATTCTTGAAGAAAACTTATACTGTTTTCTACACTCAAAGCTTCCTTAAACTCAAAAGAAATATGCTCAATATTATAAAAGAAGAATTTTCTGATTCTGGTGTGATTTTTAATTCTAAACTAAGCATCCTTTCAGAGGATTAAACATGATGTCCTTCATCAACTTCTTTAACTTTACCACGTCCAGCCCAATAGTGAAGAATTTAAGGGTCTGTGGGGCGTTCAGATCGGTCACCATGCTAACGACCTTCCTAAACCCCTTTAAGTAATGACTCAAACTCTTATTCTGCTGTTGTTTAATCTACATGAAGAAAGTCGTCAATTTTCCTCTCCTCTTATTACTCCCGAAGCGGTCATGGAACTTATCGCACAACTCCTTTTATGACCTAATGGAGTTTGGGGGTAGTGATGTCATCTACAGTCGAGCTCCTTGTTTCATGGTCGTAACAAACATGTGGCACTTAACAACATCAAAGTGATCATAATAACGCATAAGACGGTCGTATGCATGCGTATGGTCATAAGGGTCGCTGGTGTCGTCGTAACTTTCCATATGCGACATCTTCTTAACCGAATCAACCCAAACCCGATCAATTTTAGGAGTAAAGGGTGACATTAGGTTAACTAGAGACTCGTTAACCGGGGTCATCGCTGCCAATTTTTGTTCCACTTCTGCAAGCATTAGTGCAAGGGGGTTAATTATTTCCTTCAGGGGAGATGACCTATGTCGATCCCTTACATACTCCGGAGAGGCTCTTCGTTGCCATCATCCATCACTAATATCCCTAGAATGTGATATGCTCTTGCTCCTCCCTTCTCGAGAGGCTTTCGAACGATATTTCTTGGATCTACCTTATGACGTGGTCTCCCAATAGCGATGCCGACTCGAGGAGATCTCTTCTTCCCCTTCCAATTCAGCCAATTGCACATCTAACTCCTTTTGTTGGAGGCGCAGAGCCTCCATAGCATCTTTGGTTTGTTGAATTTCTCGTGCCCGAATAAACTCTCGTTGGTCCTATCCATCATGTTCCTGATGTATACGCGTCCGGGACTGACTGTTTACGACACGACTTCGGGAATTAGGAGTCCCCTGACTTGCAGAGAACAATTCTCGTCCCATCTGATCATGCGTCAGATCTACAAGGACGTTATTAGGGCCAAGCCTATCCTTGATTGACCCTCTTGGTTGCACTGATGAATTGACTGAGAATCTTTCATGCTTAGAAACTGCTTTCCCTTTACTCGTCATGTTTTGCATTCAATCAGTAGGTGATTGAAAAAATTAGCACTAAAGATGCCCTCCTAGCGCTAATGTTAGCGCCATGATCCGTCCAGTTACCCAATCACCAAACAACGAGTTAAATCCTGCACATAAAATGTGAAAACAAACTGAGGAGTTTGGCGGTCGGAGTCGTCGAGGGATAGTTCCAATGTGAGAATAATTATAGACTAGAAAAAAGGTTAACAATTGTGGCACGTTAATGCTTTAGTGCTTGTGATAGACAATATGTCATTACCTGTGAAGTAGGGCAAACCACCTCATTACGCTTGTCCTCGGATAGAAATATGATTCCTTATTACATCAATTACCATGTATGGTGAAAAATCAATTTCCTCACAGATGTCGAAGTCAATCCAAACTGTTTTCATAAAAATAGAAAGTTAATTTAGAAAAAAGAATCACAAATCGATAATGAGAATATAAATTTCTTGAAGTGTCAAACCTCCTCCGTTGCGTAAAATTGAGCCTACTGAATCAACCGGACCATGAAATCATGTACCAACAGTCTCAATTTTATATAGGCAAAAAAGTAGCATTCACTTTATGAGGACAAGAATCTAGTTCATATCTCGGTATTCTTATAGTTATTTCAATAGATCATAAAGTAAGGAAAATGTTGATCTCATTTGTCCAAATTTTTTTGGCAAAAAGCACTTTTTTATCACTATAATTGTAATGTTTTAAGTAATTAGTCACTGTACTTTTAAAATATTCAATTAGCCTACTGTACTTTTTAAAAATGTTCAATCAACCCATTCCGTCCAATTTCTTGGATGGACATCAAATAATTACACACGTGGCAGTTCAAAAGTAAAATAAAAATAAAAAAAATGACATGTAAATGCTGATGTGGCTCATCTTCTTCCTCAGTCAGGTCAACCCGACCCGTACACATTCTAAAAGGGTCAAATGTCATAACTCTCTTATTTTAATTCTAAATAATACAAATAATATATCAAAAATTTTATATTTACAACATGTTATTAATTTCAGAAAAGAAAGTCAAAAATCAAGCAGATCTGGTCGCTTATTTGGCTAATCAGACTCGAAATAAAAAAAATGAAAAATCAAATCAGAGTGTTGTGGAGACAAGAAGAAGAATCAGAGGTATAGAAATCAAAATTAAAGCAAATAGGGAACACGGAGAAGCTGATGAACCAGATTATTGAGCTCAAGTTCACAGCCAAGAGCCTCCAACGCCAAGCAAGAAAGTGTGAGACCAACATCAGTAAATCCATGTCCAACATCGTCAAATCAGAGAATTTGTTAGGGAAGGATGGTGAGGTTGTGACTGAAGGAGAGCTTCTGGATGAAGGAGAGCTTCTGTAAATTCTATGTTTACAGGCTTGATTTTGGCCGAAAAAAATGGGGAATGATTGAATCTTGGGAGATGAATATTTTGATTATTTATATTATTTAGAATTAAAATAATTAAAAGAAAGGAAAAGAGATAAAGGAAAAGAATACAAATAAAGAAAATGAATTAAAATATTTATTTTAATTATTTTTTTGTCACATAATTAATAATTTTTTATTTTTATTTTTTTTGTTGAAATTAATGTAATGTTGTAATAGATCTCATTGATACAAAATTTTGATATATTGTTTGTATTATTTGGAATTAATTTTTAAAATAAAAATAATTTTTAAAAGAAAGGAAAAGATAAAAGGAAAAGATAAAATGATTTTAATTATTTTTTTACCACAATGATTTTATTATTTTATTTTTGTTTGAGAAAAAAATTATAAAGAAAATTCATTAAAAATTTGAATATTTTGTTCTAAATAATTAAAATTTTTGAATATTTTGATTATTTGTATTATTTAGAATTAAAATAATTAAAAAAAAGCGAAAAGAAAACATTAATGAGGTATTGATTGTATAAAACATACATATTATAAATATTATAATATTAATTTTATTAATATTATACATATTATAAATATTTAGGTAAAGAAAAAAAGAAAATAAAACATAAAATATTTTTATTTTTAAAATTTTTATAAGTATTTGAAAACATAAAAGTATTTTTATTTTTATTTTTAAAATAAAACATACATATTATAAATATTATAATATTAATTTTTATTAATATTATACATATTATAAATATTTAGGTAAAGAAAAAAATAGGAAATAAAACATAAAAATATTTTTAAAACCACAGTGGTCCAATTGTATTTTTTTAAAGTGTAGTGGCTCAATAGTATTAAAAATTGGGCTGACTGGCTTGTCACGTAGGAAATAATAATTTTTTGATTATTTTTTTCCAATGCCACGTGTGTAATTATTTGACGTCCGTCCAAAAAATTAGACGGAATGAGTTGATTGAACATTTTTAAAAAGTACAGTAGGCTAATTGAATATTTTAAAAGCACAGTGGTTAATTACTTAAAACACTACCACCACAATGGTATAAAAGTACTTTTTGCCAAATCTTTTTCAACTACATAATTAAATAGAAGAAATGCAACACAAATTAACGTGTGCGCCACTTTTACTAATATCTACTAATAGTAATGATTACTGAACACATAATCATAATGAAAGGAAGCTGACTTCGTACCCTTCAATCAATCTTAATGTCTGGGTGGGCTAATGACCTAACTAATTATTCCCCATTACAAGATCTACCACACTATTAATCTTAATTGATTTCCTCTTGAAGGAGGATGATCACTTTAATTATACTAATTTGACCACAATTTTATTTATTTATTTATTATTATTTTATGTCATGGTTCAAAATTCTCAATGCAATGTGGTTTTTCTTATTTTCTTTTTTACTCTTCCAACTGCAATTTTTTTTTACTGTAATATCTAATCCAGAAGTCTTGGATTAAGATAATTTAGATATAATAATTTTATAAATATTTTTCCAAAATAAACAAATATATATTTATAAAGAATATTTTTAAAAATTATATTTTAAATATTTTCTCTAAATATATATGTTGTGAATGTTTTAGAATTTGTGCCCAAATTCAAGTTATGAAACCATGTGATACATAATTTAAGAGGGATATTGATGTTTACAAACCCTATAACTTATATATAGTTTACACCCAAATGTCAAAGTGATTATTAAATTATCACAAATAAATGGGAGACAAATTAATGCATATACATTTTGAAGTTTTGTTAGTTAAATCACTATGACATGGATGAATGTGATATATTGAGAGAGAGATTTGGACAATTTTATAAAAATTAATAAATTGGTATAATTAAGATGTTACATTTCTGTTATTTAAATTATACAAGTAATACATAATTGTAAGCTATATCAATGCTACTGGTTTCTATAGAATTGTCCAATAAAGTGTCTTAGAATCAGGATCCTATATATAAATATGTGCAGCTATAGAGCATGCATATCAACAACCTTTGAGAAGGATTTATGATCAACTGTACAGAGAGAAGAAGAGAGAAGTGAAAAGGAGGAGAGAGATCTAGAATTATACAAGTATATTCATCAGTTTAGCACAAAAACTTATCTTCACCTAATAACAGATTTTCAACAACACAATCTTTTGTAAAAAGACCCCATGATAATTAATTAACTACAATATTTCCTCTACTTTTATGACTATTCACATCTCTTGACAGGTATATAAAAGGATTATTACAACCAGCCGGAATCAATTGAGAAATTATGACCAAATTGTATCATTGTCTGAAGAACATGACAAGGTACGTACGTATAGAAAATTAATTCACGCATCTATACAAGAATTACATTGCATGGCCACACTATATATATATACCTACTTTTGACAGTGACCCTTATTTCAGAATCTTCATTAATATATATCATCTACCTTCTGATTCCAACAGTTTCTTTCTTGAAGCTAGAATAGGGTATGAATCGAATTTTGGAGTCTCTAAAAAAGGAAAGGAAAATTTTGAAAGGAAAAGGAAATAAAGAGGGAAAGTACAAAAAAAGAAAATGATTTTTTTTTTTTTTTTTTTTGGGGGGGGGGGGGGGGGTGGCGGGGTAATTGAGGAAAATGGATTATTGTACTTGGAAGTCAAGGGAAGGAAGGAAAGAAACATCTCTCATCAATTCTTCCAAGTCCCATTCCCCAACTCTTAAGTCATCTCCTTCCCAATAATTTTCATACCCTTCCACTGTTTCCACTTTACTATTATTCAAGTGGCTTAAATTGTTACTATATAGGGAATTATTAGGTGTCCTAATTGAGGAATTTTTGAAATTCTCAATTTTCACATTTTCTTCAATGCTAATACTCTCTAAAGGAGGAACAAATATATCTCCTTCCACCCCAATATTTCCACCAAAAGTCCCATTACCACTTATTCCAGCTTGTGTCGAGCTCTGTGGGACATAGTATGACCTATTTTCACCCGATACGTTTAGGCCGTTATCGATCATCGAGGCCAATGCCGGATCAATGATGTGATTTAGAGCCATGTTTGGCACGAAAAAAGGCAATGATGGCGAAGATGAATCCATATACATGGACATAATGTTATGTTCTTTCATGGAAAAAATCCCTCCTATGGCTACATGATCTTTAGGCTCCGAAGATGAATCACTTGTGTTTGGTGAGGGCGTGGAGGATGAATTTTTGAGCCTCTTTTTTATTGTTGAATTCCAAAAATTCTTGATTTCATTGTCGGTACGCCCCGGTAAGCGTGCTGCAATTTGAGACCACCTTCAAAAGGAGAAATTAAGGGAAATATATAAAAATCAAATCAACAAATTAACATCAGTTAAAGTTAAGTTAGGTGTATTATTGTAGAAGATGTTTTTACGTTATCTAGCTAATGAAATGCATGATCTGCATGGGAAGCTTGATTTTCAAAACAACAATTGATATGGACTTTAGAGTATCTTCAACTCAAAGGGTAGGTGTAGACATACCATAATTGATGATTTCTCATGTCTTTTTCCTAGTCTTATTTCCTCAGGACTTCAAGTAGGATAATATTTATTAAACACACACATACACACAAACATACATATATATGTGTATATATATATATATATATATATATAGGGGACGGATAGTTAACATTGTAAGGATACGATTATCTTTAAAATACATCGTGACCGTCCATCCGTTGATCGAATTGTTTAATCAACGGATGAGCGATCAATCCTATATATATATATATATATATATATATATATATATATATATATATATATATATATATAGACACTCACAAACTCAAGGAAATAGATAAAATTTGATGGCTTTATCTTTCTTTTGGAAGTAGTTAGCGTGAAGTTTATTTTTGGGTAAGTTGGTTAATTAGCAAATAGATTCTTGTGCAATGTGAAACTCTATATATACAAGATTCTATTATTGGCCAATTGACCAAATTACTAAAATATAAATTTCATGCTAACCGGATCCCTTTCTTTTAAGCCTTCCTTTTGCATGTAATATATTTACAACCAATATACATTAATTTACGTAAAAAATTAGAGATCAGACAATGTGGTGAATTATTTCAATCAAGCAAAACAAAACTTAAAAAGGTAACAGAAACATCAAACATCTGCACCAATATACAATTTTATGACATTGATTACTTTGAATTTTGTCAAATCAACTTTCAACGTTCAATTATTGTTATGAATTATCTTAAGCTGTGAATTATTGTTATTTTATATCCGTTTTGGTCAAAAATGCAAAGATTAAATTGCAAATATCATCATTAAGAAAACAAGCGCTTCTATAAAACAATGATTTGATATTTAGGTTGGAGGAATAAAGTAGGTGTAGATAAACAGGTAGACAATACAGATTATATACAACCACATGCATGTATGTGGGTGGGTGTACATATATATATCTTATTATATTCTTATAAAAGAATTAATTAAAAAAGAAGAAGAAGAAAATAACTGCTTATTCTTGAGGTTGTGTAACATTTACGACACAAACAAATAAAATTTACTTTTTTGAAAAACTAGCTTTACAGAGAAATATATTGTGTATGTCAAACAATTATATTACCATCAAATGGTGTCAACGAATTTTATGAAAAGCAAGACTATATATACACTACTAGCTAGTTAAAGAAAGATCACCTAGCACAATTAAACAAAGAGAAGACATGATATTAAGGGTTTTCCCAGAGAGAACATTTGGATATCATTTTCTTCATCGATGATTCAATATTATTAACATTTTGACCGTATTTATGTCAAGGTAGTTCTATAACAATATTTCATACGACTAAAGTTCGTTAATATTGACAGAGTAAAAAAAATATTGTTAGAGAAAATATATATTTAACATACTTTTACAGTTGTTCTCGCAATATTTATCACTTTAAACAACATTTATTATTACTTTGGCAATAAAATATTTGCTCTATGAATATTAGCTGCGCCTAAAAAAAGTTAAAAGAGGCACTCATTTTGGGTCATACAGGGGGAGAGAGATAACCTGTTGCCAAGAAGAGAATGAAGATGGACGATGAGATCCTCTTCTTGAGGAGAAAATGCTCCTCGTTTGAGGTCAGGCCTCAAGTAGTTAATCCAGCGAAGGCGACAGCTCTTGCCACACCTTTGCAAGCCAGCATTTCTTGCTACATCACTCCAGCAGCCTTGTCCATTGGTGAGCATATACTTCATCAGCTTCTCATCTTCTTCTGGTGACCATAATCCTTTCCTAAGCTTCATAACTGTCCCATTATTACTTCCCACATTTTTATTCTTATCATTCTTCATACATTGATCTGGCTTTCTCATTTTAAGCTAGCTATTTGGCCTTTGATATGATCTATGGATGGATATAGGATCCCTCCAAGGCCTTTTTCTCTCCCAACTGTTTTGATGTAATGCAGTGCTAATTTTATAGACATGAGAGAGAGAGAGAGAAGGCGAAGGGGGGGGGGCTTCATGGAGTACTGGAAACTAAAATCATGATGAAAAAGATGGTTGTGGGGTTTGCTTACAAATGGGGAGAGAGAAAGAGTGAAAAAAAGGAGAGAGATAAAAAGAGAAAATGAGGGATTTTGATCCCAAACTATTTAAAATGGACTCTTATTATTTGAATGAACGGCCTACAGAAATAAGTTGTTACATTATGTACAACAAAAATTTGTATTCGAATAATTTTTGTTATATAAATATTATATAATTATATCACAACGTAATTATATAATATTATTGTCCAATTTAAACTAATTTAAATTTAAAAAAGGGAGAGAGAGAGAGAAAGAGGAGTTGGTTGATAGGTCGAAGTGAAAACGGTTTGGAGAGAGATAGGTGGTCGTCTTGTCTTTGACTCCATGGCCTTGTCTTTTTCCTTTACATGTATATCTTCACTCACAAGGTAATTATTAAATGCATATTTTATTTATTAACGTATGATATGATTGAGAGCCTGAAAAACTAGAAGGTTTGTTTTGTAACCAAGCTAACTAGGATATTTGCTTCCACTACACATAATCTCTCTCTCTCTCTCTCTCTCTCTCTCTCTCCCTCCCTCCTTACACACGTACGTGTAAATGAAGATAACCAAATAACATTATATATATTATAGAAAAGTTTAAATGTTATACATGTGTCAAATAGGGATTAGTTGTCAAGATCATCTCGTTTATTATTATTTTATTTTATATATATATATATATATATATATATATATATATATATATTTGATTCGCTTTTATTGTCTTCAGCCATTAGTCTTGCCGTATATGTTACAATAGGTATTTTTATGCAAATGACTTGGAAGAATTTAATTTTGAAAAATAAAATTATGACTTGCATGGTTTAATATAACATGACTACTTTCATTAAAAAGGATATTATTTTAACAAAACAAACAAAGAATTAGTCCTACAAGACCTCTAATTCTAACAAACAATAAATTTCTCATATTCAATTCACGTAAGTAATTAAAACTACCTCTTAGACAAATTTTAATTTTAATATTAACGTAAATAATTATCAACAATACGTACATGTGGCAAATAGGGATTAGTTTGAAATAATTATGTTCTTTTTATTGATAAATATTTAACATCTTCCATTTTAAAAGCAAGGAAAAGTAGAAAAGACTTCACTAACGTAACCTGTGGTGGGAACAATGAAGGAAACCTCGAAACTTCTCATTTGAGAAATGTAGGAGGAGACAAAAGAAAAAGGTATAAACTTTCTCAGGAATTCATTTAAAGTTTGCTCAAAACAGTCTCTAATGGAAGTTTGATTATGTAAAAAAGATATTTCCCATCAACATATTATATCAATGTGTTCATGCAACAATGATATTTATGTTGTCAGATCAAATATATCGGATGTGGGAATTTAATTTAAGGGTAGACAATTTTTAACTATTAAAATACTCATAAAAATAAATGTTAAATGAAAATATATAACTTAATCAACTTAATATAAGAAATTTACCAAAAAATCTCAACTAATTATATAAACAAAGCAAAGTACTATTCAACTTTTAAGTTCTTTGAATGGATAAAATAATTAACAGGCTAAGTTAACGAACTTTAATACTCATATTTAATTTGTTTCTAAATTAGAGATACATTATTAATTTTAGCCCAATTTAAAATTATATCAACATTTATATTTTCATATTCTAAAGTGACGTGAAATATTATTTATATACTATTATTTATATTTTAGGTAGATTAGTATAATCATACTTCTACTACTACAGTTTCATCAATTATCAGGATGTTTGAAAAATTAAATATTAATTGAAAATATATAGTTATACTTTAAAATGTACTCTAGTTTTGAAATTAAACAAATATATATTTAAATAAATATCAATATACTAATAGGAAATTAGAAAAGTTTAAAAGTTGTCAATTGACCACCCTTAATTACCACACTTTTATACTTATTTTAATTATATTCCAAAGTTTTAACTACCATTATTGTTCTTATATATCAACGGACTTTTTATTTTTCTAGTATCGATAATTATAAAATAAAATAAAAAACAATGGGTGCATTTCAAACAATGTGAACTCAGTGAGTTTGCATGATTCCCGTTGATAAAAAAATAATTGCAACGTTTATAATATTAACATAAAAAATATATGAGACAAAAGAAAAAGGTACACACCTTTCTCAAGAATTCAAATAAAAGTTTGCTAAAAATGTAGTCTCCAAAAGAAGTATGATTTTTTCAAAACATTAATTCCCATCAACATATTAATTCAATTTATGGGTCCATCTGTTTTTCTTTTATTTTCATTACTTTTTATTAATTGTTTTTGTTACATACAGAAAACAACTACTGCTGGTCCATTTCCAACAATGTGTTCTTAATACGTTTGCATGATTGCCGTTGATAAAAAAAATAATTGTAACGTTTAGTATTAACATGAAGTCATGAAGTACAGAATGAATTGTTTGTGATTTAAGTAAGCATGATTTTTAATTTTTAATTAATTAATTATTGGTTTGCAGATACATCAAGGCTCTAGCAGAAGTCAAAAATAAGCAGCATGCATCAGAAAAACAAGAAAGAAATGCTGATAAATGACTTTTTTTAAGGAACCAAATCTTCAGCAGCCAAATCTATCTAACAAAATACAATTGATTTTAAATTTTTCGCTCACTCTAATAAATCATCTGGACCGTCCAAAGTTTGAAATAAATCTCACCGCTTATAATATCGGAGACACGGGACTTCTTTAGTATATATATATATATATATATATATATATATATATATATGGGGAGCCTTCCATACAAGTTCTTTATATCTTTACTGTAACAACCCCTTTTTGACGGTAAGTGCGACGAAACATGTAAACACTTATAAAAAAAAAAAAAAAAAAAATACGTAGTAAGAGCCTCTTAGGTTTACAAAAAAAAAAAAAAAAAAATCAACCGTAAAAGCCTCTCTGAAACACAAAAAAAAAAAAAAATGTCGTAGTAAGAGCCTCTCAAACACAAAAAAAAAAAAAAAAATGTCAATAGTAAGAGCTCTTACGACACAAAAAAAAGAAAAAAAAAAATCCATAGCAAATGTTTGTTTTATAAAACAAATGTTTTTATTTTGTTATAAAATATAGCAAATGTTTGTTTATTTTATAAAAATGTTTTTAATTTTGTTATAAAATATAAAATAAAAACATTTGTTATAAAATATTTATTTTATAAAACATTTTTTTTTATTTTACTTAGTGAAAAAAAAAAAAAAATTTTTTATAAAACAAATATTTTATAACAAATGTTTTTATTTTATATTTTATAACAAAATTAAAATATTTTTATAAAATATTTGTTTTAATAAAAATATTTTTTTTATTTTTAGTAGTAAAAAAAAAAAAAATGTTTTATAAAACAAATATTTTATAACAAATGTTTTTATAATATATTTTATAACAAAAATAAAAACATTTTTATAAAATAAACAAACATTTGCTATATTTTATAACAAAATAAAAACATTTGTTTTATAAAACAAACATTTGCTATATGATTTTTTTTTTTTTTTGTGTAAGAGGCTCTTACTATTGATATATTTTTTTTTTTTTTTTTTGTGTTTAGAGAGGCTCTTTACTATGGGATTTTTTTTTTTTTTTTTTTTACAAGTTTGCATGTTCGCACTTGTCAGTCATTCAAAAGGGTTGTTAAGACAAAGACTATAAAGATTGGGATTCATTGTCATGGATGGAGACTATATATATATATATATATATATATATATATATATATATTAAAGAATAAATATATATACACAATCACAGAAGACACAATCCTTTATAACGACAGCTTTTTTTTGAACTAAATAAATAAAGTTGATTAAAATTAACTTAATTTGTGTACATAAATTTACCCATATTAATGGATGTTAAATCACATTCATTTTATAAATATCATGATCATATTTTGACTCAACGATTAAACTATATTACGATCTTGTTGACGATAAATTAATATAACCACTAATTCAATCATACTAATTGACTTTCATGAAAACTTTAAAAGCATAACATTTTGTCCCCTATTTTATGTCGTCTTATAGTTCATTAATCACCATGAGTATGTTTCATATTACATATGAACTCCTATCTTATGATTATCCGGATAATAATGGAAATGTAACTACCCTAAAAATAGGAAGATAAGTGACTAGTAGTAGATTCATTAATTTGAACTTGGTTGGTCACTTTAATATGGGCGCCCCATGGACCGATCCGACTCATATTTTAACAACTTGTTAATTTTTATTTTATGGTCCAGATTTAAAATGTGTTGAAATGTGATATTGTTGGGAACTTGTGACTCATAATATGGAAGCTGCTGAAAAAAGCTAGTGCGGAGCCTAGCGGATCTCGGGCCGAAGGTCGGGAACCACATAAATCTCTTGTGTTCTTCTTAATTCTCTATCGTTTGTGTGCGTGTGTGTGATCCTATATTCTAACAGATATTATATATGATGATAAGAGCTAGAGAGAGAAATGATGATGAAGAATATACAAAGAATGGAGAGTCTCTATTTCATTTGAAATAGAGATGATCCTAGTACGTGGAATAACTTTAGCTAGCTAGGTTTTGTATTTCAGAGTATTAATTGGTTAAACAATTAGCTGACCTAGCTTTCCTAAAATTTGTTGCACTAACTTCATTATGAAGGTAGTTTATTTCGAGAGCATATCATCTGTCCCTATTTTTTCTGTCTCTCTTGTGTCCCCCACTTAAATGTTGACACCTAACCTCTTATTTAATTTTAGAATTAATTGATGTTAAGTAAGAGGCTAGGTGTCAACATTTAAGTGGAGGAACACAAAGGAGACAGAGAAAATGGGAACACATGATCTGCTCTCGTTTATTTCAGAAAACACTTTTTCCATCAATAGATCAAGGTTATAAAAGATCATGAGAAACAACACTTAACTCGAATTCTAAAACAAAGTGGTAATTCTTACTAGTATTGTGAGACCCCAGATTTTATGAATAAAGATTTAATTTTCTCAAAATAATTTTTTTTATATTATGGTGTGGATTTGAGATAGTGTTATAGTTGTGGGTAGTATTTATAAATTTTGAAGAGTATGCAAGTTGTTATATAATATTTGATTGGTCGGGGAATATTCATTTTAATGGGAATACTCGATCTGGCAGCACAATCATTGGTGGACCCCACAAATGAAATTATTATCGGATTGAGAAAATGACAAAAATACTTTATAAAAATAACGACGAAAGTTTTACCGTTAACTGTTGAAACACCCGGTATTAAAAATACAGTAATATGCGTGGTTGCATAGTAGCACATGGTATTGATTATTGATGCTTACTTGATAAGTCACTCAGTTTTGTTTTATTAGTATTATTAATGTAATAAAACAGAAAAACTTTTTATATAAAACAGAATACTTTTATAAAGTTATTTGTTTTATTAGACTATAAATAGAATATATTATTTTTTTATTATGCATAGTGATGCATAGTGCTGCATATAGATTTGCGTAGTAAAATGTTTTTATATAAAAGCAGAATACTTTTATAAAGTTATTCATTTTATTAGATTATAAATAGAATATATTATATTTTATTTAAAAGATTTTGCTTTAAATATGGACCGTCAGATTAAAAGTAAATCAATTTGGACCGTTCATGAATTAATTACTATGCGATTCATTCTTACTATAAATAGAAGCTCATTCCTTCATTATTTCTTACGAATTCCTTTGAAACTCAGAGAGAGAAACTATAGAGAGTTATTCTTCTATAATCTTGGCGTATTTCTTTAGAGTTTAAGAAAGCTTTGAGCGTAGTCTGAAGTTTTCTTGAGTATATCCTCGCCCTACCGATTGAATACTCTTCTTTCAAAGGTAGGGGATATTATTTGTTGTACTCGTAAGGAGTATTCTTTCTTTCTTATTCGTGAAAAGAACTTACATTATTCCATTCTTTATTATTCTATTGGAATAACTTTTGTAGATGTGCTGGATACCTATACTTGGTGAAATTCTTCATTATTCCATTCTTTATGATTATGTTGGAATAATGCATTTATGCTAATACCACATACATGGTGAAATTCTTCTATTATTCCATTTTTATTATTACATTGGAATATCATATGCGTACGTTACGCATGACTGGTTCCATTATTTATTATTACGTGGTAATATCCGTCGATGCGTTTACGCTGCGTGACCGTTCCATTATTTATTATTACATTGGAATATCACGTTCGATGCGTTTATGCATGACCTGGTTCCATTATTTATTATTCTGTTGGAATAACCTGTCGGTGCGGTCTATCGCATGCCTGGTGATTTCTTTTATATTCCATTCTTTATTATACTCAGTTGGTTAAAGTTTTGACTTTTATATTCTATGAAATTAGTGGAATATCCTTGATATTTGCGCTTCATCTAGTATCTTTTCATGAAAATATTCTTCTGAGCATTCTTGAGTGTTACTCCACAAAGCAGTATCATGTTGACAATTTGGACGTTATTGGTTCCTAGATAAATTAATTCTTGAACTTGTTTTATTGAATTATTATGTCATTGTCATTGTCATCATTCTCATGTTTATATTATGTTGAAAGTCATCTGTGGCCTGTAGTGCATAGATGGACTTGGTATGATTATGACCAGGGATTATTCGGTATAATCATGACCGTAATGTTATAAATGATGTGGAAAAAGTCCTCATTGGCCCGTAGTGCATTGATGGACAGTTTTTGGTATGATTATGGCTATGGATTCTCTTTGGCCAAGGGTGAAAAGATGAATTGTTTTATGACATGATCAGGACTGTTGATGAAAACATGATTATCTTTGGTCCGTAGTGCATGGATAATTCGTGGTCGTGATACTAAAGAATATCCTTGGCCTGTAGTGCAGGGATGATTTGATGATGTGGAATATTTATTGTCGAGTCTCGTGATAAAAGTAATGAAAAACCTTTTAAATCATAGAAGATAGTAGATTTTATTCTCTACTTGACTCTTCTAATGGATTTCTTGTTCCGCTGCAGTTAAACTTGATGGTTGTTATATTTTATCAGATTAACACTGTTGAAGGCTAACGATAATTTATTCTGCATTATCTTAGTCATAATATTTTTTACTGGGCTAGTTGAGTTCACCCTTTTGCTTTCATTGTTCTCTTCAAGAAATGAGAACGTAGCAGGAACTAGTCGGGGAAAACAGAGTGATGGTCCTAGATGGTGCATTAGTAGTCCTCACTATTCTGTGAAATAGTTTGATAATAAATATAATGAGGACCCCATTGAGTTTGTATATTATCTAGATGACAATATTTGTATTAAAACTCATAGCATATGTTTAGTCGTATTTTACACGACTGTTGTATAATTAAGTTGTATTTGAATTTTGTACCATGTATTTGGCGACTCAAGATGGGTGATGTATACCTGTTTTAGGGGCGACACAGTTGGTATCAAAGCTTAGGGATATGATCCATAGCTGAGATGTGAGACTAGAACTAGGAGGAGAGAGATGGGGAATTCCTTCGCTAGTATGACCTACCTAAGTTTATCTGGTATTTAATTGGTCGGTCAGAATATAGGGATAATATGTGATATGTTAATTAACCCTTGTTTTTTTTGGCAGTGTTTGAAAATGGCAGTTGAAAATGTTCACAATGGAGTGAATGAGACCGTTGAGACACCTTTAATCACTAACCAGGTTAATGTGATGTCAAGCGAAGAAGAAATTAGAGATATCTATGTGGTGAGTGAAGAACTAATAGTTATTTAGGAGCTAGTTGCAGAGGCAAAGCGAGTGAGAGAAGAAGAGGAACACGAGGAGAATTGGTTAGAAGAATTTTATGATCAAAACTTAGAATTACAAAATCGTATTCATGAGTTAGAAAGAAAGTCAAGAACGGCAAGAAAGTGATCGTGGAGCAAAGAGATGTAACAATTCAAAATTGTGTTACCCGATGTGCGACGCTTGAACAGAAGCACTCTTTGGCAGAGTATAAGATATTAGAGCTGAAATCTGAGAATGCTATGATCAAAGTTATGATGAAAAAAGAAACAACTGAACGAAGGAGAATAGATGATGCATGGGTAAAAGCCGCACGACGTGTAGATATTGTAAAAAAAGACGTCTGATCCAATAAAGCCAAAATAGATGAAATGGATTTGGCTTTTTGGACAATAATTGGGAGAATCCAACATCGAATTCGAAATTATCCAGTGCATAGTGGTCAACCCCAATTCGATATGGATCGGAGAATAATGATTCAAATCATGGATCAGGAATGTGAAGAAGCACTTAAGGGTGGAATGTACCCTATAACAAAGTCAAATCCAGTAGTTTAAGTGAGAGCATTTGTCGAGGAACCCGAACGAAGTTATTACGGGTAAATTAATGATAAACTCTTGTGAAGTTTATGAAAGTAGTATGCACACAAGCCAATCATGTTTGATGATAAAGCATATACTTTGTAACAATCTTATTCATTTATTAATAAAAAGTATTAATTTATTAAAGGCTTTTAATTATCTACATGATCTTTGTTTTATAATATGTGATAAACCCATAGTTTTTTAAGCAATGCTTTTAGAATAATGATGATGATCATTCTAATGAGATCTAAATTCTTAGAAAGCTTAAAACTAAAATAGTTCCCAATCATTGGATTACTAAATTGGGGATTAGTGAATCCAGGATAGATTACATACATCGTTTAACTTGCTCATTGGATGAGGATGATTGATCTCATGATCATTTGTGTGGAGACACTAAAGCAAGTATGTAGATGCTTATTAGAGAATAAGTTCACGAAGCATTGGCTCGCTAAGGAATACCTAATGGAGTTTTATTTGCTGTCGATAGGAATTCTGTAGTGATAGTCTACAAGTAATCCTTGGACTTGAGATCATCATAGTATCTTGTGTATGATGAGTTATACTTTGACTTATTCCTTAAGACCCTTAGGGTATATCAAAGGGTATGCTTGGGTATAATAAGTCGTATACATGGAGATAATGTATGATCGATAAAGAATCTACCACTTAATAAAAAGAAGAGAAATGTCCTATGTGATTCGATAAATGACAACCCGGTAGTCCTTGGTTAAGGCGTAATGAAATTAGAAAGGAGTTTCTAATTTGCATTATTTGGAGTTCATGCATTTAAGGATCGAAATACATATAATTAAATAAAATAAGACTTGTGATAATTCCATATCTTATATTTAATTGGGACATTGTATGGTGGAAGGATTGAATTGTATGGTAACTATTTACTCAAAGGTTCTTTTATGATTAATGTTGAAATCTATATTATCCGGAAAGTCGTTGTTGATCATTGGGAGGCTTATCCTATCATTGTAGAATAAATATTATTTATTTAAATAAATTAATTATTTGATTTATTTATTTAAATAAGATTAGAATTATTCTAATTGATTTATTCAATAGGTTTAATATGGAGAACCTAAAGGGTCACACCATAAAAGGAAGAATAATTATTTAAGAAGTTAATGGCATAATCGTAATAATATGTTAAGTATATTTAATTTAATCTATGGTGATAGAATAAATTAAATAGCTTAATATTATTATTTAATATTTTAGAAATATTAAATATAAATTAATAAGAGAGTCTTATTAATATTATTACAATTAATATTATTTTAATTTCTAAAAGAGTTTAGGAATTAATTTAATATAAGTATTCTCATTTATTCCTAATTGGATTAGGAAGGAAAATTAGTTAAAGGAGTTTAATTAATTATCCCTAATAAGATTAGGGAGCTTAATTAATTAAAAGAATTTAATTAATTAAATAAAACCCAATTCCTTAATTGTTAAGGTGGGTTGCCCACATCTATTAATAAGAGGAGTCTTATTATGGGTGGGGGTTGTTGACTTTTACAACATACGTAATTCCAATAGTTGGGAGATACGTTCTTTCTATAGAGATAGAAAAACTAGGGTTTAGTCAATAACCACCCTTCTTCTTGAAAATTCTTTTTCTTGGTGGATCACCTCACAGGGGCCAAACACTTGGGTGGCTAATATTGATCAAAGGAAGGAACCTAGCTTTGGTGAATTCAAGTTGAGCGAAAGGATTTGGAGGTGAACTTGTACATGCACGAGGAAGCTCGATCTTGAGGGTATGATTTTATTCTTTATCTTTTCGTTTAATTAATAATTGTGCATAAAGGGTGATCAAGGGTATATGGTTTGTAAAAATTTTAAAACTCGATTTTTACACTTAGCATTATTTTTGCAATTTTGATTGCGTTATGAATATTACAAACCCTATGATTGGCATCGAGCCAAACCTTTATGCAAATTATTAATTGTTTTAATTTAATATGTATATTGATATGTGTTTAGAATAATTTAATTGGGCATAATTTTATTGTATAAAATTTAATAATAAAAAAAAAAGGGGGCCACGAAATTAGTTCTTTTTTTTTTTAATTCAACCAGATTCAAGGCGTGGTACATTATTTGAATAACGAAAGTTGTTCACGAAAATCTTTAAGGGAAAATGGGGTGGAGGGGAGGTTGCGGATTCGGAAAAAAGTAATGTAATTCATTTTGCTTATATATATATATATATATATATATATATATATATATATATATATATTTTCCTCCACCTACGTAATATATTATATTATATATATATATATTCCATGAGCCATGCAAACTAAAAAGTTAACAGGATAGCACGTGAACATTTTTTAGCCCAGGATTCATGATTGGCTTTTTTTTATATATATATATATATATATATATATATATTATTCTTAATTATTATATAATTAAAATAAAAGTTTATTTTAATTTTAAAATTAGAATTTCAAATTAACTAATTAGAGTTGGAATTGGATTCCATGATAACTAATTGGAGTTGAAATTGGATTATATTTTTCCTTAAATAAAGGAGTTTATTTAGATATGAAATAGATTTCATATTATTCAAAATAAAAGAGTTTATTTGTGAATAGGAAAAGAAAATCAAGTGTTTTCTTAAATAAAGGAGTTTATTTAAATATGAAATAAGATTTCATATTATTCAAAATAAAGGAGTTTATTTGTGAATAGGAAAGAAAATCCGTGTTTCCTTAAATAAAGGAGTTTATTTAAATATGAAATAAGATTTCATATTATTCAAAATAAAGGAGTTTATTTGTGAATAGGAAAAAGAAAATCCGTGTTTCCTTTAATAATTTTTTTTAATTGGAATTGAATTCCATAATTAATTAAAATAAAGGAGTTTATTTTGATTAAAGATTTTGATTAAAATAAAATAGTATATTTTATTCAAAATTGGATAAATTAAAATAAAATAGTTTTATTTTGATTTAAATTTGGATTAAAATAAAGGAGTTTATTTTGATTCAAAATTAGATTTTATGCTAACTAAATTTGCCCATTAAATGATATCAATATATATATATTAAATGTTTATTATTCATGAGATGAATGTTATTTATTAATGCATATGATGATGTGTATGATAATAAATGGGATTGAATATGGACTATTGACCAATATGATTGGATTTTATTTTAGTTGGATGCATGAATGTATGGGTTTTATTAAATGGGAATTCTGCACATAAATCTTCTTCTAATTTTTCTAAATGTAAATTCTATCTCCTCCTATGTACTTCCCTCGATTTGTTGATCAAGGTTTCTATTTATTTTAAAATAGTTATGTAATAGGAATAGTTAGAATTAAATTTTAAAAATTGGAGATCAAGGAGCAAAGGCGCTTGAAGACCAGTTTGTAATGGAGCCAGGGTTTAAATGTAATAGTTATATTTAAATATTATTTCTTGCACCTTTAGGGTTTGACCTTTTGGTTCACTTGGTGGCTCTAGTGAACCAAACTAGAATAAAAGTCCATAATCAATCAAGGGTAGAATATAGTATTCTATATGTGCATGCTTATACTTTATATATATTATATATTATGCAAACATGCCTTGCATGTTCATTAATACGACGCGTATTTTATATATATATATAATAAATGCGCTTAAACAAGATGAGACAAATTAATAACAAACCCCTCAATTTTTTTTTTTTATATTAAGTCCTAAGCGTTCAAAGATATTTGGAATATCGAACGTCAGCCTTCTAGCATGATAAAATTAATAGAGTATTAAATATTTAATATGAGTTTGTTGTGTCACCACAAGGCAAGTATTAAGTATTTAAGATGTTAATTTATCACATTTGATGCTTATAAAGAAAATTGAACAATATTGTTTTGTTGTGTCACCACAAGGATGATATTTTTCTTTTTGAATATATGGAGTGCTAGGTCGGACTTAACTTAGATAATTTTGATTCGGATGTGCCACCACTTGATCAAAATAATCTAAGAGGCAAAAGAAAAGGAGTTGCATAGTTGATGTAATTGACAAAAGTTGTCTACCTATTTATTTATATATAGTTTGTTGTGTCACCACAAGGCTATATACATTTGAAATGGGATCCTTATTCTCCTTAGCAAATCTTTAACTAGATTTTTGCGAACTATATAAGTGAGGTAATATAGTTTGAAGAAAATAGTGGGAGATACCAATTTAAAACAAGACCTAAATTATTTTGGTAATTAATAAAAGAATGTATGTTAAAATGTTGTTAATTACAAATTCATTTCTGAGAATTTTACAATGTCTAAAATTAATATCATGCGAAGCATATTAGATGCTAAATTAACGGAGGCCAAATTAAGCGGATTGGTTAAGGAATTTGAGAATAGTTCTCATAGTGAAAAACTATCTTATGTCCTTAATCGCCTATCCCTCAAGCAATGGTTGCGAGACAATGCCTCGAGGAAGACATTGCTACTTTTAGAAAGTGGCAAGATGATGCACGATTGGCTCAATGCATCATGCTCGTATCCATGAGTAGCAAGCTTGACGTCGACTGAAACTATGGATATTCTACTATACTCACCGCACGTCAAGTAGTTGATGGTAAGGAAAGTAGAACTGATAGATATCAGATATCTAAGGAGCTCTTCCGATCTAGAATGGCCAATGGCACTATAGTACAAACAAAAAGTTCTTAACATAATCAATTTGATTGATCGATTAGGACAACACGTTTTGTCATGGATGGAGAGTTGAGCCAAGATTTGATCTTGCACTCACTCCGGACTCCTTTCACAATTGTTGTGAATTTTTCATATGAACAAGCTAGATATCGACCTCATTGATTTGCTTAATATGTTGAAAAATGTTGAGAGTCACTTTCAACCAAGAAAGACCAAGTCTTCTTGGTAGGGGCCAAAGGATCTTACGAAAAGAAGAACGATTCAAAAGAAGGTAAATAGAAAGGCATAAACAAAGGATAATAAGAACAAAAGCGATATGGATAGCAAAGGGTTTGCTTCCACTACAATAAGCTTTGGACCTTTGGAAAGAAAGCGCAAGAAGCATCATGTGCGAGGCAAACCAAAGAAGCTTAGTGAAGTTTTGGTTACAAATACAAATTTGTTCATGATTTAAAATAAATTTTCTTTAAGTCAAGGTTCTACTTGGATATTGGATATCAACTTTGGTTATCATAAATATAGATTTATGAAGGGACCAGCGAAGTAGAAAGCTAAACAAATATAAGTAATCTATGTGTGGAAAATGAAGCAAAAGTTCTTTGCATTAGCCATAGAAACTTATAGTTTAGCAATGCCTACTACAGGCAAGTCTATTAAGTCGATAAGTTGTTATTGTATTCCGGTTCTCGTTGGAAACATTAATTCCATTTTATTGTTGGACAATGACATCTTTGATATTATAATTAAGAACAATTGTTGTTCTATTTATAATAATAATGTTTTGTATAGAATCTGGAATATTACTTAATAAATTTTGTATACTTGACTTACATGAAAATAATTTTGCATATTGAACAAATTAATATAAGAAAAGGAGATGATTATTCAAAGAGTTGAATGTGTATATTTCTTTGAAATACAAGTGTGAATTATTTGAAAGGTTCAAAGAATTGAAGTGAAAACAAATTAGCAATGTATTAAGTTTCTTTGATTAGATCAAGGAATAAATACTTGTGCAATAAATTTCTAGATCATCTCAAATGGTTTTCTCATAATGGACACATCCTGATATGCAATAATTGATTGATGTATCTGAATGAAAAATCGTACCTTGTTGGACATGGTGCGGTCCATAATAATTTTACCGACATTCCAATATCCTTCTGGGATAATGTCCTAGAAATGGTGCATATATCTACGAAAAGGTAACCTCAAAATCCGGCCCCAAGACTCCATAAAAGTTATGGACGAGGAGGATTCTAATCTTAAGTATGTTAAGATAAGGGTTGTCAACTTATGTGAAAAGGTTTCAAAGGATAAGCTTGGGACAAGATTTTATAAGTGTCGATTTGTGGGACATCCTAAAGTAAGTTTAGGGTATATGTTCTATAATCCTACTTAGCAAAAGGTGTTTGTTTATGAAACACACGCGCTTTCTAAGATAAAGGTGTTTATCATTAAAAAGGGGCTAATGGGAGGATAATAGATCTTGAAGAGTTCAAGAACCACAAAACACTATAAGTCAAATAAGAGGAACACTGTAGATAGACCTATTGTACCACAAATGAATAAGTAAATCGAAATAGTCTTGAAGATACCTAGGAGGTATGGATTCATCATAGATGATGATGATGAGTGCACGATCATAGAAGATGATGATCTAGAGTTACATACGATGAGGTAAGAGTTCTAGTGTGTACAAAAGGGTCAGTGGGAGCGTCGTGAAATTTCTAGTATTATATGTTGATATACTACGGATGAGGAATTACATACCAATGCTACAATCAGTAAAGATAAAGTTGTCTAAACATTCCTCCATGAATGGTTTGGGAAGAGTATCTTAATTGGGATAAAATCTATATAGATAGATTCAAGAGGATACTCGACTTAACCCAAGGAACGTATATTCATTTGATGCTAAAGTCGTTTAGCATGACAAACTCCAAGAGATGTCTCATGTTGATGAGCCATGGAGTGTATCTCTCTTAATAGTCCCCATAGACTCTAAAGAAGAGAGATCGCATGAGTGACAATCATGTATGCAATGAAATATACGAGACCTGATGTTGATCGGTCATATTCTGGAGAAGATCACTGTAAGACAGTGAAAAACATCTTAAAGTTATTAACCGGCACTAAGGATGTGATCATACTCATGGTGGGTCTAAATTAAAACTAGAGGGCTTAATAGACTCAAGTTTTTCAGACAGACCAAGATGACAGAAAATCCACTTTTAGGTAAAGCGTTCTCTTGGACGGTGGTGCGTTGAATTGGAAAGGTTCCAAACAAACAAAGAGTTCTTTGGTTTAGTGATAAAAGACAAAGTATATAGCTATAAATGAAGGCTGCAAGTTGATTGTTTGGATTAAAAGTTCATTCTGAGAACTAGGAATAGTTCCTAAGTCTCATCTTGGATCTAAACATGTGTTGTGGCACTTTCATTTGATTATTAAAATCATTGAAAGATGGGAAATCACTATAGAGATAGTGGACTCTCAAGAACAACATTACATATCCATTAACTAAAGCTTATCCAACAGCAGGATAATCGTCACTTAGAGAAGAAGAGTATGAGATACCATGGCGATTGACTTTAGTGCAAGTGGGAGATTGAAAGTAGTATGCACACAAGCCAATCATGTTTGATGATAAAGCATATACTTTGTAACAATCTTATTCATTTATTAATAAAAAGTATTAATTTATTAAAGGCTTTTAATTATCTACATGATGCTGTTTTATAATATGTGATAAACCCATAGTTTTAAGCAATGCTTTTAGAATAATGATGATGATCATTCTAATGAGATCTAAATTCTTAGAAAGCTTAAAACTAAAATAGTTTCCAATCATTGGATTACTAAATTGGGGATTAGTGAATCAGGATAGATTGGTACATCGTTGCTTGCTCATTGGATGAGGATGATTGATCTCATGATCATTTGTGTGGAGACACTAAAAGCAAGTATGTAGATGCTTATTAGAGAATAAGTTCTTTGAGCGTGGCTCGCTAAGGAATACCTAATGGAGTTTTATTTGTGCATCGATAGGAATTCTGTAGTGATAGTAGTACAAGTAATCCTTGGACTTGAGATCATCATAGTATCTTGTGTATGATGAGTTATACTTTGACTTATTCCTTAAGACCCTTAGGGTATATCAATGGGTATGCTTGGGTATAATAAGTTGTACATGGAGATAATGTATGATCAATAAAGAATCTACCACTTCTAATAAAAGAAGAGAAATGTCTATGTGATTCGATAAATGACAACCCCGGTAGTCCTTGGCAAGGAGAATGAAATTAGAAAGGAGTTTCTAATTTGCATTATTTGGAGTTGTGCATTTAAGGATCGAAATACATATAATTAAATAAAATAAGACTTGTGGTAATTCCATGTCTTATATTTAATTGTGACATTGTATGGTGGAAGGATTGAATTGTATGGTAACTATTTACTCAAAGGTTCTTTTATGATTAATGTTGAAATCTATATTATACGGAAAGTCGTTGATCGCTAGGGAGGCTTATCCCTATTGTAGAATAAATATTATTTATTTAAATAAATTAATTATTTGATTTATTTATTTAAATAAGATTAAATTATTCTAATTGATTTATTCACAATAGGTTTAATATGGAGAACCTAAAGGGTCACACCATAAAAGGAAGAATAATTATTTAAGAAGTTAATGGCATAATCGTAATAATATGTTAAGTATATTTAATTTAATCTATGGTGATAGAATAAATTAAATAGCTTAATATTATTATTTAATATTTTAGAAATATTAAATATAAATTAATAAGAGAGTCTTATTAATATTATTACAATTAATATTATTTTAATTTCTAAAAGAGTTTAGGAATTAATTTAATATAAGTATTCTCATTTATTCCTAATTGGATTAGGAAGGAAAATTAGTTAAAGGAGTTTAATTAATTATCCCTAATAAGATTAGGGAGCTTAATTAATTAAAAGAATTTAATTAATTAAATAAAACCCAATTCCTTAATTGTTAAGGTGGGTTGCCCACATCTATTAATAAGAGGAGTCTTATTATGGGTGGGGGTTGTTGACTTTTACAACATACGTAATTCCAATAGTTGGGAGAGTACGTTCTTTTCTATAGAGATAGAAAAACTAGAGTTTAGCCTACCACCCCTTCTTCTTGAAAATTCTTTTTCCTTGGTGGATCACCTCTAGAGGCCAAACACTTGGGTGGCTAATATTGATCAAAGGAAGGAACCTAGCCCGGTGAATTCAAGTTGAACGCGAAAGGATTTGGAGGTGAACTTGTACCTGAGGAAGCTCGATCTTCAAGGGTATGATTTTATTCTTTATCTTTTCGTTTAATTAATAATTGTGCATAAAGGGTGATCCGGGTATATGGTTTGTAAAATTTTTAAAACTCTGATTTTTACACGCTTCCGCATTATTTTTGCAATTTTGATTGCATTATGAATATTACAAACCTAACAGTTTATACCTTATTAGATACCAATTTTACCCACTCTTTTATTTCACCTAGTTGTGTTCAATGTTTGAATTTAACTTCGGAGAAGTTAGATTTTGATTTATCTGTTGAAACTCAGTTTGGAGAAACCTTCGTTACATCCACTATTTATAAATCTTGTTTAATTCAAATTGACACTTTCACGTTACCTGTCAATCTTATCTCTTTGAAAATACTTGCCTTTGATGCGATTGTAGGAATTGATTGGTTAACTACTCATCATGTTTTTCGTAAGGTTGTTAGCTTTCATATTCCTAACCAACCTATTATGCGGAATTCAAGCAACCAAACCACTAAAGTCAATCATTGTCATATCAAGCATAAGTAAAGAGCCCCGGTCCTTTCGTTGTTGACTTCCTTGTGTGGAATGCATTTGCCGCCGGACTTTACGTGGCGACGTTTTGAATGAGCGATGACAAGTTGATAGTATCAATATGACGTACTATCCAAGTCTTGGATGAGGTCACGATTTTGAATGATATTTCTATTGTTAATAAATTTCCGGCGTATTCTTGAAGACTTCTTAGCCTACCCCTAGAGCGTGAAATCGAATTTTGTATTGACCCCAGTACAAAATCCATTTCTTAAACCCTTAAATATTTCTTCAACTAAAGCTAACGTAACATGCGCCAAAGACGTTGTCTCGAGCTGTTGAAGATTACGATCGTACCATTCAATACCATCGTGGGAAAGCGAACGTGGTAGCTAACACGTTGAGTAGAAGATCGTATGCGTTTACGAGTGCGATGTTGTTAACACAAAGACCCATTTTGTACAACTTACAAATGATGAAGATAGAGTTAAAGACTCTAGGAACCCACGTGAAGATAACGAATATACGAGTAGAATCGACTTTAATCGATAACGTTAAATCCGTTCAAGCTACACACCCGGAGCTGATGAATGTGAAGAAGATGGTTCAAAAGGGCGTTATTCTAGAAGCAAGAATCGACGAAGAAAGGAAATTTTAACCCTCGATTTAATTGGCCCATTTGAAATCCTCGATGAAGTAGGAACTGTGGCCTATATACTCGTTTTACCGCCAATTATGTTGCGTATTCAGAACGTTTTTTTTACGTATCGATGTTACGTAAATATGTGGACGACCCGAACCACATTATTAAATTAGAACTAGACGAGATAACAGAAGATTTAACGTATGAGGAGATACGTGTTAAAATCTTGAATAAGAAGGATCGTATTCAACACTCAAAGGTTATACCTCAAGAATTAGAATCTGAAATGAAGTCAAGGTATCCTCACCTCTTTGGCATACCAGGTATGTACGTAAATTTCGAGGGCGAAATTTCATAAGGAGGGGAGATTGTGAGACCCAAGATTTTATGAATAAAGATTTAATTTTCTCAAAATATTTTTTTGTATATTATGGTGTGGATTTGAGATAGTGTTATAGTTGTGGGTAGTATTTATAAATTTTGAAAAGTATGCAAGTTGTTATATAATATTCGATTGGTCGGGGAATATTCGTTTTAACAAGGATACTCGTACAACGGCACAATCATTAGTGGACCCCACAATGGAATTATTGTCGGATTGAGAAAATGACAAAAATACTTTATGAAAATAACGGCGGAAGTTTTACCGTTAACTGTTGAAACACCCGGTGTTAAAAGTACAGTAATATGCGTGGTTGCATAAGTAGTAGCCTTGCAGATTGATTTTTGATGCTTACGTGATAAGTCACTCGGTTTTGTTTTATTAGTATTATTAATGTAATAAAATGCAGAAAAGCTTTTTATATAAAATAGAATACTTTTATAAATTATTTGTTTTATTAGACTATAAATAGAATATATTATTTTATTATGCATAGTGTTGCATAGTACTGCATAGTATTGTATAGTTCTGCATAGTGTTTTGTATAGTAAAATTTTTTATATAAAACATAATACTTTTATAAAGTTATTCGTTTTATTAGATTATAAATAGAATATATTATATTTTATTTAAAAGATTTTGCTTTAAATATGGACCGTCAGATTAAAAGTAAATCAATCTGGACCGTTTCATGAATTAGTTCTTATGCAGATTCATTCTTCTATAAATAGAAGCTCATTCCTTCATTATTTCTTACGAATTCACTGAAACTCTAGAGAGAGAATTTATAGAGAGAGTTCTTCTTCTATAATCTTGAGCGTATTTCTTTAGAGTTTAAGAAAGCTTTGAAAGCGTAGTGCAAGTTTTCTTCAAGTATATCCCTCCTACTACATGGAATGGAATACTCTTCTTCCAAAGGTAGGGGATATTATTTGTTGTACTCGTAAGGGGTATTCTTTCTTTCTATTATACTCAGTTGGTTAAAGTTTTGGCTTCTATACTCCATGAAATTAGTAGAATATCCTTGATATTTGCGCTTCATCCATTATCTTTTCATGGAAATATTCTTCTGAGCATTCTTGAGTGTTACTCCACAAAGCAGTATCATGTTGACAATTTGGACGTTATTGGTTCCTAGATAAATTAATTCTTGAACTTGTTTTATTGAATTATTATGCCATTGTCATCATCCTCATGGTTATATTATGTTGAAAGTCATATGTGGCCTGTAGTGCATAGATGGACTTGGTATGATTATGACCAGGGATTATTCAGTATAATCATGACCGTAATGTTACAAATGATGTGGAAAAAGTCCTCATTGGCCCGTAGTGCATTGATGGACAGTTTTTGGTATGATTATGGCTATAGATTCTCTTTGGCCAAGGGTGCAAAGATGAATTGTTTTATGGCATGATCGGGGACCAGATTGATGAAAACATGATTATCTTTGGCCCGTGAGTGCATGGATAATTCGTGGTCGTGATACTTAAAGAATATCCTTGGCACTGTAGTGCATGGATGATTTGATGATGTGGATTATTTATTAAACTGAGTCTCAACGATAAAAGTAATGAAAAATCTTTTAAATCATAGAAGATAGTAGATTTTATTCTCTACTTGACTCTTCAATGGATTGCTTGTTCACCGCAGATTAAACTTGATGGTTGTTATATTTTATCAGATTTACACTGTTGAAGGCTAACGATAATTTATTCTGCATTATCTTAGTCATAATATTTCTTACTTGGCTAGTTGAGCTCACCCTTTTGCTTTCATTGTTCTCTTCAGGAAATGAGAACGTAGCATGAACTTGTCGGGAAAAATAGAGTGATGGTCCTAGATGGTGCATTAGTAGTCCTCACTATTCTGTGAAATAGTGTGAAAATAAATGTAATGAGGACCCCATTGAGTTTATATATTGTCTAGATGGCAATATTTGTATTAAAACTCACATCATATGTTTAGTCGTATTTTACACGACTGTTGTATAATTAAGTTGTATTTGAATTTTGTACCATGTATTTGGCGACTCAAGATGGGTGATGTATACCTATTTTGGGGGTGTCACAAGTATAATATGGGTTTAGACCTACATTTAATCACTTCTGTCTCCAATTCTTGTTCGAAATCCGGCTTTTGGCCATACTATATATATTTAAAGTAATGCTAGAAACACAACTTATTCTAAAACTATTTTATAAATTGATGATGTGGCATACTCTACCTCAATATATTGATTAGGACTGAGCAAAAAATGGGTATAACCGAATTACCGAACCGAACCGAAATAATTTAACCGAAATTTTCTGATAATTCGGTTATTTTTAACAATTCGGTTATATCCGAATTTTTTTACGGTTTTCGGTTAGTTTTACGGGTTTTACTTTTGGGTTATTCGGTTTAACCGAATAACACTCTCACTTTTTTAAAGACTTTTCGTGCATAGACATAGAGAGAGAATATATATATATATATATATTAGTAGTACTAGCCTCTCTCTCTCAGTAGTACAAATATATATATATATATATATATATATATATATACTAGTAGTACCACCAAATCTCTTTCTATGTTCCTTTTCTTCTTCTTCTTCACTGTCCAAAACTCTCTCTCTCTTTGTTCCATTCATCCTCTCCCAGGATGACCTTAAGGACCCACCGCCGGCCGATTCCCTCTTCCCCGATTCTGACGCCTCCAACTCCGATTGGGACGAGTTCGACGACTCTGAGTCCAAATCCGATGACGAGCTCGACCGAGGATCCTGGCGCCCGATCTTCGAGCCTGACTCCACACCCGACTCGACGGCGTTCGGCGGTGATGGACCAGTTGTTGTTGCAGATGGAATGGGAGGGGCTGCTATATATGAACTGGTTCGTGTTGGGCATGACAATCTTATTGGGGAAATTATTCAATTGGAAGGAGATTCTGCTACAAGGTAAATATGCTACATGATTTCGCTTATTTCCTTTGAGTATTGGCCTTGAATGAAAGTGGATTGGACCTCAATTGCACAAGATCTTAACTTCTTCATTTATGTTATAGCCTCTATATATCAGTGGAGTTGGGTCCTGGAATATTGGGGAATATATTTGATGGTATCTAGATTTGTCCAATTTTTGTTCAACTTTTAATTGTTTTGGTCCTGAATCTTTTAATTTTGGTTATTAACCGAATAACCGAATTATTAATTCGGTTATTCGATTATCATGTATTTCGGTTAGTTGTTCGGATATTCAAAACAGTGCAATTTCGGTTTTCGGTTATAACCGAAATATTTATTTGGTTCGGATAATAACCGAATGCTCACCCCTAATATTGATGAACAAATTATTTCAATGTAGTCTTCAACCCCATATAAAAGTTGAGGTGAAGTATGCCACATCAACAAATTGTAAAATAGTTATAGAATAAGTTGTGTCTCTAGTATTATTCATATATTTAATGTATTTAAGGTTTTGGAATTTATTTAATTTATTCTCCATTTTAGCTATTTTTTCTCTTCACAACTTATATTCTTCGCATTTTGTTATAGTAATATTTTTTTTGATTTTTTGATTTGATTTTTTCACATAAATTTTGTATTCTTGTCTTTATTTTGATCATTGATTTTCTAATATTAATTTTCCATAATTTGTTCTAACATTTTTCTGTCTTTCTTTCTTGATTTTTTTTCTAGAAAGATCCAAGCTATAAAATTCTCCTTGAAAGAACCCAATCGAGCCAAAGAATGATCTTATTCCCCTCAAGTGGAGTAAAGGATCAACTAATGGAACGAAAATAAGAAAAAAATAAAAGTTAAAATCTAAGGCAAATCTTCAACTATTAAACCATGGATATATATATATATATATATATATATATATATATATATATATATATATATATATATATATATCCACACGCTCGTCTTTAATCATAATACTACTAATAATACTCTATCCGTTCTTTAATGTAGGTCATTTTAAAGTTGTGAACAAGTATTAAGAAAATGATTGTAAAATATTAAATATAATAACAATTATCTATATTGCCCTTGTATTAAAAAAAATTATGTTATTTACTGGACAAAAAATAGTGAGAGAACCAAAGTTATATTTAATACTCGGGGTAATATTGGAAACAAAACAATTAATTTTTACTTGAAATTCTCAAACGACTTATATTAAGGATCAAAAACATTTTTTTAAAACGACTTGTATTAAGGAACGGAGGGAGTAGTACACAAATTTGAATAATTGAGTAGACAAATGTTAAAATTACATTCAACCCAAATTTTTCAGTTTTGGAAGGTGGGATTATCAACAAAAATATAAATGCTTGTTATATATGTAGAAAATAAGAAGTAATTAGTTGAAATCAAGTTTATTTTACGACATTGATAATGTCGGAACATTAATGGCCGCTGAAAATTCAAAATATCGCTGAAACTAGATCTGGCAAAATTGGCCCAAGTTCGCGGGCCGGGCTGGCCCTTAAAAATTGGGTTTTGGGCTTAACTTTTTTTGTCCAAGAAAACTTGGGCCATTTTGGCCCGACCCAACATGGAGCAGCTCTCCCAAGTGATTAATGACAAAAAGGGGGAGAAAAAGAGGCATATAAAGTTGCATAGTAAGAGGCATTCAAGAAAAAGCAAGGAGAGCAGAAGGAAAGAAGAGAAGAAGACAACAAAAGAAGAAGCTAAGTCATCATCTGAGGGGGAGCCAAAGGATGATGAGCCTGTGTTTGTAGAGGCTGAGGGGGAGCCAGAAAAAAGAAGAAGAGGAGCATATATCTGAAGGGGAGCAAACAAAAGAAATGAAGTCCACATCCCAAGGGGAGCAGGAGCATGAAGATCAAACGGATGAATAGCTGATCAACAGACATCTTGGAAACATACATGGAGCCAAAGAGGTATATCTCTAACTAGTTAGGTATGTTCTGGATCCAGGATGTAAAATGTCAGAGTGTATTAAATTTCATATTATTATAAATGACATTCATGATTATCTGTTTTAGAAATATAGTTGCTCACTGTATATAAGATTCATTCATAACATGCATATGCACTTATTGTTTTTGTCATAATCAAATAGGGGGAGATTGTCAGGAATAAGCATGTGATTGATATTCCTATTTACATATGATTTGATTATGATATATATGAATGAATATGAAAGTATGTTTTCATTAAGAAAAGATGTAAAGTCCTTTGATAGATAATAGAAACATATGTACAATGACGTAGAATGAATTGATCAAATATGTTAGGTTGATCCTATATAAACAAAACATCTTTACAAAGTCCTTAAAAAGAAATGATGTACAAGGACTATAAATATAGAAAGATCAAGCATGTTAGGTTGATCTTTTGATGTAATAGATAGGCTTATCTCGATCGTCGAACCTTTGCACGAAGTAAATCGTATGCGCCAGAGAGTCGAGGAAAACTCGAGAGCTATCGAGGCAGAATCGTAGTCTGCAAGATAGTAGATCTCGAAGTTCGTAGACTACCAGGAGAGACGAGGAAGGATCGTAGTGTGTCGAGTAGAACTTCCTCGGAGCCGTAGTCTTCTGAGGAAGTCATGTTCAGAATCGTAGAGACAACCTGCCTACGAGCCGACTGAGCATCTGTCAAAGCCAAGTCAAGAATCGTATACTACACTCGGAGTCGTAGAGTCTACTGATCAGATCAGAGGCAGTGATCGTAATTGAGCAAGATCAGATGAAGACGACAAGCACAAAGTTAGAAATCGTAGAGTGTCAAGATCTGATCTCGGAGTCGTAGTATCTACACAGCCGAAGCTGAATCGTAGAGTGTAGAACTAAGACTTCAACAGATGTGCTCACAACGCCAAGGCAGAATTGTAGAGCAAATACGATTCTCAACAAATGAGCACTCCCAGAATATCCAAAGGAACGAAGCCTCTGGTTGGTACTACAAAGATACATCCCACCTAAAGGAAACCAGAGAACACTCAACGAATGACATGTAAGCTAATAGAAGATCTAAGCACCAACTCAATCAACATCAAGATTGAGTTGTTAAGTCGTTTAAGATGAAGTCTTCCATAAGTTGATCAGAAGAAGACTTCGGTAACTAACTAAGGAAAGTCAGCAAGTGCAGTAGCTGTCAAGTAAATAGAAGATGACGATCTTGAAAGCAAACAGGATCGTAGTGTTTACCCAACAAAGAAGGAACTAATGGAGTATACACAAAGATACTGGTCAGCCTCTAAAGAATAAGGCTAAAGTGATTAAGCATTGGGTCAGTCCATTGATGATAAGTAAATGGGAGATCACAAAGAGAAAGCGATCTGGACACGCCATAACTCTGAAGTGTCTTGCTATTCGAAAGGGACCAGAGCAAGGAGTCAAGCCATCAGTATCTGAGAGCAGTCGAAGCAAACAGAAGTGTTGAAGCACTGCACAATAGAAGGAAGAGGTGTTCTACACTGAAGATCAAATGAACACTCTTCAAAGATCGTAGTGTTGTCTCTACATGTCAATGAGCAACAGTCAACAAGACACTACGATCAGGTCCAAGAAAGCATGCATCAGAATCGTAGAGTTCGGTCATCCGAAGATTGAAGCATTGGCAACGGTTCAATCTGAAGGTTGGTATTCGGATAAGAGCTTATTGAGAGCATAGATACAAAAGGACAACCTCTGATCAAGAAATTAGAAGGAGGAAATAAAATTGTTGACCTGCCCAAGACATCAGAGTGACATCTCTGACGAGGTAGGTGAAACAGTATAGTGCAGTGTCAGAAAGTCAGAAAGGGGGATATCATGTCACATCTGCAGTCTACACCAAATAACTCGAGATCTGTGAAGCAATTCAAAAAGGTTTTAACGGCTACTTTCCAACGGGAAGATTGGGAAGGAGTATAAATCAACAGAGCTTCAAAGATCAAGAGTTGCTGATGATTGACATGTTGTAGAATCGTTGAGTTAGTAGAATGCTAACGTTGACTCTACGAGTTCTACCTAATCTTAACAGAACAAGTCTCAATGACAGTGAGACTACGAAGGTGGAAGTTAAGCAGCTTTGAAGAAGGAATTGAACAGACCAAAGCTTCACTCAACAAAGATGAGAATGCCACTTGAATTGGCATTTAATCTGAGAACCGAGAAGGACAAGATGATAGCATTTAGAAGAGTGGCAAAGCACAAGGAAGATCCTAAGAGCCACTCTATGATTCACCATGAACCTAAAGTTTAACCAGAGCAAGTGCAGAACCATATGAAGATGGGCAGAACAGAAGGGTTCATGAAATGGTGATGGTGCACAGCTGACACTATATGAAGATGGGCAGAACAGAAGGGTTCATGAAATGGTGATGGTGCACAGCTGATACTATATGAAGATGGGCAGAACAGAAGAAGATCAGCTGAACCAAAGAAGATGAGGTCCAGACTCAAAGCAGAATGCAAAGAAGACCACACCAAGCTACTAAGTACAGAAGATGTTCAGAGCTTAAAGACATCTTAGTAGCTCAGCACCAACAACAACAACAAACAACATCAACAAGAAGCCAGAGCCTGAGGGGTCCTTGTTCGAATGTACTAAATGAAGTTCCAAGCCTACTAGGCTTGAAGAGTTCCTAGGGAACTAGAGAAGTTCCAAGGTTGCTAGCCTTTAAGAGTTTTTAGTGAACTGAAGTCCCAAGGCTGCTGGCCTTGAAAGAAATCTTAGTGATTCAGGGTGCTGCCCTTCCTTAGTGGAAATCCTGCTAGTTGAAAGCAGAAGCGTGGATTAGGAGCTTGAGTTTCTGAACCACTTAAAATCTCTTGTGTCTTTTACGTTGTCATTTACATTATGTACTTAACTGCTATAACTGCTATGTATGTTTTAACTGCTTACAATCAAACTAACTCTAAGAACAATGTATGTATAATTATGAATATATCATTGAAGGGGATCTTTTACTTATTATGATATGCTTGAAAAGATTCTTATGTTTGTCATATGCTAAATCATTAGTATTTGATGTAAATATGTTATGTTTTGAATTTTAGTATTTTGATTAAATGATGTAAATGTGTTATACAACTTATTTTATTTAATTAGTTGTTTTGATTAGTTAACTAAATAATTTAAATTTTATTTTTTTGATTAAATGATGTAAATATGTTATGCTTTTTTTATTTTGAATTTTAGTATTTTTTTGTTTTGATTAAATGATATATATTATTTTATTTTGAATATATTTTATATTTAAGCCTGCAACGTCATCACATTTGAACCCCGTTTATCTTATGTTAATGGCAGGGGAATTGGCGACCCAAAAAATGTAACGTTAAGTGGAAGACCCCGACTTTTATGAATAAAGAATAATTTTCTCGAATTATATTTTTGAATATTATGGTGTGGATTTGATATAATGTTATAGTTGTGGGTAATATTTATAAATTTTACAAAGTAAGCAAGTGGTTATATAATATTTGACTGGTGGGGAATATTCGTTTTAACAGGAATATTAAATGCGGCGACACAATCATTTAGTGGACCCCTAACGAAAGTATTGTCGTAGTTAGAAAAGCAGCGTAATTATCTTTTTATAAAAATAACGGTGAAAGTTTTACCGTTAAAACCGCTGAACTACCGGTAATATAAAAATACGATGTCGTGTGGTTGCATAATAGCTTTACGGTATTGATTATTGATGCTTACTTGAGAAGTCACTTAGTTATACTCAATTATTGCTACAGTAATTGCTGCATCATATCTCTCATATTATTGATTCAATTATTGTCACAGTATCATCGGCATAATATGTTATATTATTAAATCAATAATTGAGAAGACAAAGTTATTCATATTATTATTTGCAATATTGACAATGTCTAGAAGTTCTGTCAAGGAGAGGTTTGGTCACCTAATTGCGCGTCAATAAGGAGAAATCCTTATCGAAAACCCCATCTTTCCTGAGAACGACCTGGATGTTAAATATTGTGAATTATAATATTAATGATGAATAAGTTCGTGTTGATTAAAGATAAAATAAATAGTTCCATTGTGTTGGAATTATTAGTGTTAGTGAAAATCGACATTTATTTCGATAATAATTAATGTCTGGAGGTTATGTTAACCAATCGGGTAATTAACCGGATAAATGAGCAATTAATTGCTATTAATTCACATGATTATAACTATTTATTCACATGTGTGTACTATTGATTCACATTCTTGTACTATTAAGGGAGGTGGTGCAAGATTGATAATACTTGCATGACTAAGTTAAAAATGGAGGTATAGTTGAAGGTACTATACTGTAATTCGTATTTTCACATGATTATAACTATTGATTCACATGATTGAACTAATGATTCACATTATTTACTATTAGGAGAGGTGGTGCAAGTTTGATAATACTTGCAGGACTAAATTAAAAATAAAAAAAAAGAGGAAGGTATTATACTGTAATATTTTGAGCCCCAAAACGTGCAATTATCGAAACTATATTTTCTTATAAATAGAAGCTCATTATTCCTTCATTTCTCACCAATTCACTAAAGCTATAGAGCAATTATTATAGAGAGAAATTATAAAGAGAAAGAAGAAGAGAAGTCTGCTACCTCTCTATTCCAGTATCCAGTTTTATTTTAAGGTAAGGGGTATTATTCTTTCGTATTCATGAAGAGAGTTATTTTTTTTCAATACTCGTAAGGGTTGTTATTTCAATCTTTATTATTATGTTGGAATAACTTTGTACATCGAAATACCGCATATACGTGGTGAAATTTTTTTTGTTATTCCATTCTTTATTATTCATTGGAATAACTTTATTCATCATTGATCTATCGCATCGCACACAGTGAATTCATTTGTTATTTCATTTCTTTTACTATTCTGTTAGAATATCACATGCGTGCGGATTACGCATGAATTCGGTTCCATTCTTTATTATTACATTGGAATATCACATGCATGCAAGTTACGCATGACCTGGTTCCATTCTTTATTATTTTATTGGAATATTATATCTGTGCGGATTACGCACGCCTGGTGAATTCTTATGTTATTCCATTCTTTATTATTCTGTTGGAATAACCTGTCTATATGGATTATCGCATGCATGGTGAATAATCATTCGTATTCATTCTTTATTAAATTATGGAAATGATCTGTCTACGTGGATTATCGCATGGCGGGCAAAAATCCATTTGCGGTTTCATATATTCTATTATACTCAGTTGGTTAAAGTTTTGGCTTCTATACTCCATAAAATTAGTGGAATATCCTTGATATTTGCGTTTCATCCAGTATCTTTTCATGGAAATATTCTTCTGAGCATTCTTGAATTTTACTCCACAAAGAAGTATCATGTTGACAATTTGGACGTTATTGATTTCTGGATAAATTAAAATTATAAATCTTTAAAATTTATCCTTGAACTTGTTTTATTGAATTATTATGTCATTGTCATCATCCTCATTCTTATATTGTGATTAAAGTCATCTTTGGCTTACGTTCATAGATGGATTTGGTATGATTATTACCAGGGATTATTCTGTATAATCATGACCGTAATGTGACGAATGATGTGGTAAAAGTCCTCATTGGCCTGTAGTTCATTGATGGACAGATGTTGGTATAATTATGACCAAGAATTATTCGGTATAATTATGACCATTGATGATTACATGAATATCCTTGGCCGTGATGCAGGGATGATTCGATTTTATTTATTAAGCTGAGTCTCAACGATAAAGTTGATGAAAAACTTTTTAAATCATAGAAGATAGTAGATTTTATGCTCTACTTGACTCTTCTAATGAATTTCTTGTTCCGCTACAGTTAAACTTGTTGTCTATTATATTCTATCAGTTTAACATTGTTGAAGGCTAATGATAATTTATTCTGCATTATCTTAGTCATAATATTTCTTACTAGGCTAGTTGAGCTCACCCTTTCTTTCCTTTGTTCTCTTGTGAAATGAGAACGTAGCCGGGACTAGTCGAGGGAGCGTAAGTACGGTCTAGATGATAGTATTAGTAGTCCTCACTATTACATTAAATAGTGTGACAATAAATGTAATGAGGACTCCATTGAGTGTGGATATTGTACAGATGACAATATTCTTATTAAAACTCTTAGATTATGTTTTGTCGTATTTTTACTTAATTTGTTGTATAATTAAGTTGTATTTTAATTTTGTACCATGTATTTGGCGACTCAAGATGGGTGATGTATACCTGTTTTGGAGGCATCACAGTTGGTATCAAAGCTTAGGGATATGATCCCTGGCTGAGATGTGAGACAAGAACTAGGAGGGGAGAGACGTGGAATTCCTTCGCTAGTATGACCTACCTAAGTTTATTTGGTATTTAATTGGTCGTTCAGAGTATAGGGATAATATGTGACATGTCAATTAACCCTTGTTTTGTGGCAGTATATGAAAATGGCAACCGAAAATGTTGAGATAAGCAATAAAGCACATGAGACCGTTGAGTCACCAACGATCAATACCCAGGATAATGTGCATCAAGATGGCAATAGACCTTAAGAAAATAACAACGCTGACCAAATGATGAATGATGGGATGTTCAGAGGCTTTATGCAATTCATGCAACATCAGGCGAGAGCGGCTTCTATTCAAAATGCAGGTGGAAACACTGGCAACTCACGGGCGGTCACCGCTGTTTAGCACCAGAGTTTATTAGAGAGTCAAAACCACTTAAGGCGAAGACGTGGATAAAGCAGATCACCAAGATATTTGATGTATTGGGATGCTCCGAGGAGCAAAAGGTTTCCTTTTCCACCTTTATGTTGCGAGGAGAGGCAGATTACTGGTGGGAATCTGTAAAGCGTACTCAACCTGCCGCACTGAAGATGTCTTGGGAGAAATTCTAAGAACTGTTCAACGACAAGTACTTTCCCGAAAGTGTTCGTCACATGAAAGAGGTAGAGTTTATCAAGCTGGAGCAGAACAATATGACCGTGTCACAGTACGAAGCTACGTTTGTCGAGTTGTCCCGGTTTGCGTCCCACTTGGTTGATAATGAGGAGAGAATGACGCGGATGTTTCTAAGAGGTTTGAAACCCAAGATACGTCAATATCTAATTTCTCATAAACTATGTTTGTATTCAGATGTTGTAAATAGGGCTCAGTTATTGGAGCGCGATAACGAGTCAACCCAACCAAGAGAAAGCAGCCGGCAAAATGAAAATATCAATGGTGGCAGTCATAGAAGCGGTGACAACAAATGTGGAGGGAATCAACATGCTAGAAATGGTAACCACTTCGGTGGTAATCATGGCCAAGACAATAAGAATGGACATTTCAAGAAGAGTATATTCAAAAATGATGAAAAGACGTCTGCACCAGCACTTGTTGTTAAGGAAGGGGAACGACAACCAATCGTATGTTACAAATGCGGAAGGGAGGGACATATCAGTCCGAACTGTACGCAGCAATCCAAAGCGTGTTAAAATTGCGAAAGAGAAGGTCACTTTGCCCGATTTTGTCATGCACCGAAGTCAAGTCCAGCTGGGATGGAGGCATCAAAGGCCATCCCAGACAAGATAAAACCGGTAGTTCAAGGGAAAGCGTTTGTTGTAAACTCCCAAAAAGCGAGAAATCTGAACGAGGTGATCACGGGTAAGCTAGTCATAAACTCTACCAAAGTTTATACTTTATTTGATACCGGTTCTACCCATTATTTTATTTTTCTACTTGCGTTAAACGTTTAAATTTGACTCCCGAGAAATTAGACTTTGATTTATCTGTTGAAACTCTGTTGGGAGAAACCTTCATTACATCCACTGTTTATACGTCTTGTTTGATTCAAATCGGTAACCGCACGTTACCTGTCGATCTTATCTCCTTAAAATACTTGCATTTGACGTGATTCTAGGGATTGATTGGTTAACTACTCATTATGCTAAAATTGATTATTTTCGTAAGGTTGTTAGCTTCGAATTCAAGCGACCAAACCATTAAAATCAATCACGGTCATCTCAAGCCATAAAGCTTTTCGTTTATTGAAAAACGGATGTTAAGCTTTCTTAGCTCATGTCACAGATTTAAACAAAAATACGTCAGATTTGAATGATATTTCTATTGTTCATAAATTTCCTGACGTATTCCCTGAAGAACTTCCTGGTCTACCCCCAGAGCGTGAAGTTGAATTTTGTATCGACCTTGAATTCGGTACAAAACTTATTTCCAAAGCCCCATATCGAATGGCTCCTATTAAACTTCAGGAGTTAAAAACCCAACTACAGGAATTGTTAGACATCGGTTTCATTCGTCCTAGTAAGTCTCCTTGGGGTGCTTCTGTTCTATTCGTGAAGAAGAAAGATTGAAGTATGCGACTTTGTATTGATTATCGAGAGTTGAATCATGTCACTATAAAAATTTGTACCCGTTACCTCGTATTGATGATTTGTTTGACCAGTTGCAAGGCGCCAAATTCTTTTCAAAGATCGATTTTCGTTCTAGATATCATCAGTTGAAGATTAAAACTGATGACATTCCAACGACTGCTTTCAAAACTCGGTACGGGCATTATGAATTCTTAGTCATGTCTTTTAGATTAACTAATGCTCCTGCTACCTTCATGGATATGATGAACCGAGTATTCAAGGAATATTTGGATCACTTTGTAGTCGTCTTTATTGATGACATCCTCATATACTCCAAAACCCGTGAAGACCATGAACAACACTTGAGGATGATACTCCAAAAGCTTCGTGAAAACAAGCTATATGCCAAGTTGAAGAAATGCGAGTTCTGGCTTGAGGAAGTTGCATTCCTTGGGCACATGATATCAAATCATGGGATATCTGTTGACCCGGCAAAGATTGAAGCAATTCAAAGCTGGGAGCAACCTAAGTAAGTGACCGAAGTACATAGATTTCTTGGCTTAACTGGTTATTATCGGAGATTCGTAGAAGGGTTTTCTCGAATCGCTACTCCATTAACTCAGCTGACTCGAAAAGATATAAAATTCAGTTGGAGTGAGGAATTTGAGAAGAGTTTTCAAGAACTCAAGAGAAGACTCATTTCAGCACCTGTTTTGATAATACCATCTGGCTCGGAGGGATTTATTGTAAGACCCCGAAATTTTTAAATAAAAAGGAATTTCCTTTATTTTGAAATAGTAAGGGTTGATTTGATTAATGTGGATAGTTAAGGGTTAAATACGCAAATATTTCAAAATAAGCAAGTGGTTATAAAATATTCATTGTTGTCGGGGAATATTCGTTTGGTCGTGGAATGGAATATTAAATCTTGTCGGGGAATATTAAATGCGACAGTAGCAGACCATGTGTGGGCCCCATAACTTGAAAGCGATTGGATGAAGAAAACGACAAATATAAGTTGTTTTTAAATAATCTGGCGTAGTTAGTTGCCCTTAATTGTTGGAATACCCGGTGGTTAAAACACACTAATACGCTGCGTTGTTGAGCAAAGAAGACACCAGTATTGCACCAATTATTGATTCTTACGTAAGAAGGGACTACTCAATAATGGTTACGAATACCGCTCATTCGATATTTTATTGAGTTAATAATTCTTTGCGTTGATATTTTATATTCTTTGTTGTTTCAATAATTGTCATTTACACAATATCTTTCATTATCGAAGCAATAATTCATATTATCTGAATAATATTATTAGATAACATTATTGGCAATGTCTAGAAAGTTACATCAAGGAGAGGTTTGGTCATCTAATCATTGCGCCATGAAGAAGAAATTCTTATTGGAAAGCCCCTCTTCCTGGGAACTGCACTGGTTGTCAATATTGTGATTACGTAATATTATTTGTGAATAATTAATTATTGATTTATATGATGAGGAAAATATTGATTTTATGTGGATATAGATGGAGAAAATTTTAAAATGACAATTGTTGAAAATTAATATTTTATCTTTTTCGATAAAATAATTCATTTAAATATATTATTTTAATAATATATTAACGGTGATATTTTTACAATGAATGTGGGATATATGAGTATATGAGGAGGAAGAGTATTTTGTGGCATTAAATGTTTAACACATGTTTTGTGTGTTGGTGGACACAATTATTGAATTAGAAATTTGATTATAGCTGTAAAATCGCCTTGGTTGTGGATTTCAGTCGATTTTTGTTTGGAATTTGGAAAACTTTCTTCTTCAAAGTTGTAGAGAATTGAATTTCCTATAAAAACTCATGAGATTCGAATTTTCTGATGAAAGGGCTATTTATTATGAATTATTGAAGTTTCAAGTCTCAAATAATTGATTTTTGGGAGTTTAAATTATTTTTGTTAAGAAAAACGTTTTTGTATTTTTTGGACATCATTAACATGTGTGGCTGGTGTTTTGACCAAAAGGTGGGCTAAGGAAAATTTGTATAATTATATTAATATTATATTAAATTTTTCGCTTTTGGTGTTCTAAGCATTTTCCTATAAATAGGGTGCTTAGGTTAGAATTGAAAATCACACCGTAAACCTGAAGTTTTCTCTATTTCTCTCGATATTTTGAGCGTATTCTTGTGAGTATTTTGAGTATACTTTGAGTATTGCTGAGCCAGTGCAAGTCCCTTCAAAGACTATACCCTAGATTGATTCTAGCCTGTAAATCTTCGATCTTTCGAGGTAAGGGATATTATTTTTTTAATGATATTATTTCTTCAATATCATTATATTGAAATGTTGATCTGAAGTTTTATCAAATTTGGAACTTTTTCATGTCGGGGTTACTATTCATGGGTTACTATTCATGAGTTACTATTCACAAGTTACTATTCATGAGTTCTTATTCACGATTACTATTCAAGTCTAGTACTATTCATGAAGCGTGAAGATGTTTTTGTGGAATTTCTATCTTTTGGTGTCTGGAGTTACTATTCACGATATCGGGTAGACTATTCACGATATCTGCACTATTCACGATACTCTGCACTATTCAATAGAAAAATAAAATTTCTTCTTTTCGTCCAAAACATCTATTCGGATACTAACTTCGATTGTATCCATGTTTTGATCATTCTTGAATTTTACACCACTATGATTATTTTTGAGGTATTTTTGGGCGTGGATAAAACCAAGTCTGAATCCTTAATCCTTAATCCTTGTCATTTTGTTTCAATGGATTCGTTTCTTTTAAAAATATTTTCATCATCCTCGGTCTTAAATGATGATATTATTGAATATCTTTGGCTTTTGTAGTGCAAAGATGAATGATTTCTGAAGAATATCTTCTACTTTGTAGTGCAAAGATGAGCAGTGTTTAAATGAATATGACCGATCGATGAATATCTTTGGCTGTAGTGCAAAGATGAGCAGTGTTGAGATGAACATACCGATTGATGAATATCTTTGGCTGTAGTGCAAAGATGAATATTTGATTTGAGATGAATATTGATTGATGTTACAGGATAAAATATTGATGATGGATCGTTAAATTCATAGATTATAGTAGAATTCATTCTCTACGTAACTCTTCTATGAATTATTATTTCGCCATGAATATTGATCCGAAACTTGTTGTCTATTGTATTCTATCGATTTTCCCTGTTGAAGACTAACGATAATTTGTTGTATATTATCTTAGTCATAATATTCTTTCTTGGGCTAGTTGAGCTCACCCTTTTCCTTGTTGTTCCATTTTTCTTCTCGGGAGGCGAGAATGTAGCAAGTCTTAGTCGGGGTATGGAATGAAGGTTCTAGAGAGAGTTGTTTAGTAGTCCTCACCATTTTTGTAAAATAATGAATCAATAATTATAATGGGGATTTATTTGCGTGTGGATATTGTCTAGAAGACAATATTATATTTAAACTCACGATTATATATTGTCGTATTTCACACGACATTTGTATTATTGAAGTTGTAGTTTGCTTCTTGTACCATATATTTGGCGATTTCGAGAATGGGTGTTGTGTATACCTATTTTGGGGGCGTCACATTTATCATCTACAGTGATGCTTCAAGCAAAGGGTTAGGATGTGTTCTCATGCAACATGGGAAAGTCATAGCATATGCCTCATGACAACTTAAAGAATATGAGAGGAATTATCCTACTCATGATCTAGAGAGTCAAGCGTGATCATTTTTTTGCGCTTAAGATTTGGAGGCATTACATATATGGAGAGAAGGTGGAGATCTATCACGGATCATAAAAGCCTCAAATATTTCTTCACTCAAAAGGAACTCAACATGCGGCAACGAAGATGGCTTGAGTTGTTGAAAGATTATGATCATACCATCCAATACCATCTTGGAAAAGTGAGCGTAGAAATGGATGATGCATTGAGTAGAAGATCATACGCTGCATGCGAGTGCAATATTGTCAACATGAAAGGCCCATTTTGTATGAATTACAAAGGATGGAAATAGAGTTAAATTGTTGGGTAAAATCAATACGCTCAAAAACAAGGCATGCGATTTGGGTCGTAGAGTCGACAAGTAATATAGTAGTGAATAGAGTATCGTATTCCCACGAAGACAAATTAGCAAGAATTTTAACTTCACATGATTATCAATTTTCTATTACGTAGTCAACCTAATTTTTTAAACTAATTCAATTCAATTTGGTTTTAAATTATAGAAACTAAGTTAATAAATAAACTAAACTATCAAACTATCAAAGCAGTCACCAATATCAAAATTGAAATTTCAAACAATTAATGGAGAATTAGACTTATGATTTCACCTTGAGCTTTACTACGATTTTCAAACCTTTATTCAACTCAATTTAATATCCCGGTTTATTAATCAAAAAACACGAATGTAATACTAGCCACCTCTCGATGCACTAATACCGTATTAACATCAATCCACAATTAAGATAGAAATCATTAAACACCTAAATTAACTTGACTCACTATATCTACATGTGAGCTGCAATTAAAGAAGGTTTAAGTTCAAGCTCTCTATATGATTACATATGATGTCAAGCGTATCTCTACCTTAACAATAATCAAAAATCTGCTATTGACAAAATTCATGACACATGCTATATTAACTAGGTCTAGATTCGAATCTCCTCTCTCGATTCCATTCAAATCCACAAAAAATTGTTGATCAGGCAATTCATAAATTCACGCTCGAATTAACATAGATAAACTGAAAATATATTATTGAATTGGAAATCAAAGCTTTAGAATCATTGTTTCGCCCAAAGATCCATCATAAGTCTAATAAGTGAATTAGTTCATAACGAATGAATTAAAAACTGAATAATATAATGAAAACATCCTTCGAATCACAAATAAGACTTAAGAGAAGAAGAATATTGAAAACCCCTTCACATAGACTCGATTTGCAATTGTCGTGACAATCTCTGAAAATTACTCCTCAAAGTTGCACTTGAATCCTAGAAATCCTCTTGAATTAATTATGCTCGTGTGTTGTATGATTGTTGTATATCAAAGTAATATCAAGCTCTTCTCCTTATTACGTAGAAGTCCCTCATATAAAGTCCGAGCGCCTAATGAGAGTCCCAAAAACCGTGCACCAAAGAGACATCAAAACCGAGCAGGACACTTGAGAAAATGGGACCCCCCGTACGAGGTATTAACAAAAAGGCCCCCCCGTGCTAGCTAAGGCTCTTCTACTAAAGGATTTTTCGCTTTCATGCAGTTTTTCACTTTTGCTCCAAAACTCGCCATTCTTCACCTCTTGCATCCATGACCACCCTACACATAAATTAACACGAAAGCAGTGAAAAAGCGAACACAAAACACGAAGATAACTATGAATTTAAACTTGAAATGAATATTGATTCGTGTATATAAAATCCACTTATCAAAATCCCCCAAACTTAAGCCGTGTTTAGTCCTCGAGCACAAAAAACAAACTCACATGATATGCAATGAGATGAAATGCAATAACATTCTAAATGCCTAAAAATCCAACAATATCGAATAAACTAACTTATCCCATCGGCCTCAGAGAAAACAAGCAACTTTACAATACAAATTACCAAAACCAATCCACACTTACGTATTCATTCTCAAATCTTGAACAATTATCACTGGTATAGCGTGCGTGTGTGATCAACATCTAAGATAAGCGTCACGGACCCAAATTCAATACATAAACAACTTCTTAGAAGGAATCATACAGTCTGAACTTAAAAATCTCAAAAATATAGCACAACTTCAACTAAAATTAAACAAAACCAAATTCAAGGGTACATGTAGGATACTTATAATTTCTTCTCTTTTTTTTTTTTTTTTCACACACGGGGGCGTTTTGCTCTTTTCCCGTCATTATTTCCCTTTTCTTTTTCTTTTGATAGATGGTTGGTGAGTCGTTTTTCGCTCCATCTCACGCTTGTGTGTTTATGGGAGTGTTTCTCTCTCGACCCACCACAAGACTCGACATGTTGTGTTTCATTTTTTTTTTTTCAAAGCTTATATACCCATATATTCTCCCCAAACTTAGGTTCTTGCCTAATTTAAGCCTTTCTTGCCTATCCTTGTCATTTTACGGTTCACCCTAGCATTATCCTTTAGAAACTATTTATGTATCAATTTGAATGGAATCGACAAAGATGTTATTAGTCTTAACCTTTTTATAATAGTTTCAAACAAGTCCAAGAATCGATTCATAATAGAAATTATATCACAGTTCTAATAATCCATACTATATTGGTTAACTTGTTCACAATCTCATCATTGGCCCACGAATAACATGAAAAATGCGACACCGTTGGACATATGCAAACACACTATTAAACTAAATTTTTTATTTTTTATTTTATTTTTATTTTTTTTAAATAACATTTATGACAACAATGCAAAATCCTAACTACTATGCAAATACCTAATCTATAATGCAAAACTAGATATAAAAAAAAATACATGCAACTAAACAAATAAATCCCCCAAACTTAAATAAGACAATGCCCTCATTGGATAAAAATTAAGTTCATGAGGACTTCCCTGGAATCGTCTAAGTCTGGGGAGGTGGTTGGTGCTCTTCTTCATCAGAATCACTTGGAGGAAATCGAGGTAATGTTCTGGGTTGTTGATATAAAAATTGAGTCGCCGGGTTGAAACTTTGGAGTGTTGTGTTTAGTGAGGCGAAAGATGCGTTCATGGCATCAAACATGTGATCTTGGCGCATCTCCAATCGCCGTATTTCCCGATGTGCTGCCCTATTGTGCGCATTCATCTGATTTTGGAACTCAAGGAACTGAGGACTAGATATTGCCTCGGTCTGCGGTACCTGCTCGGTTCCTTGATCTCCCATCGCTTCATCCTCATCCCCCAAGGTATCTTCAGCATCGACTTCGTCTTTCGACGCCGATGGAAAAATAAAACCCAGACCTCGTGGATGTGACTCCCCTCCTTCCCAAAATGAATACCGCGCAATAATTCTGGAATCAAGCAAAGCGATCGGCATTTGAGTGGGCTCATCATCAGAATATCTCACCCCGGCGTTGCAGGACAATGAACATATAAGTGATGGGTGTGGCAAACCGCCCAAAATGTTTCCACGTAAACACCGGCGGATGGAGAAATTGATAATGGCCCCGACGTCAATAATGAAATCTTGCACAATGGCGTATAGCGATGATGCGCCTTCTCTTTGGTGACGTCGAAAGTGTGTTGGGGACGGAAGCAATTTTGCGCATAAGAATCGTACCATATTTTTCCATACCGGCTAAGGTCCTTGCTATTGAACACCGTTCCTCCATTTCTACCGTTGATCCACGATGTGCCCGGCTTTGTCATGTTTGTAATAACCTCCTCATAGTCCGGGTCAAAATCCCTCAATTGGGCATAATGACAATGTCATGGCACCCGCAACTGATAGTAAACATTAATGGCATCGTCACTGAATGGAACCATGCGACCCCACACAAACGCTTTGAAAGGAGTTTTATCTTCGGCGTTTGCATAGAATTCCTTGACAATGTTAACAACGGCGGGTATCGGATGTTCAATGAAGTAAAGCCACCCCTTTTGGTAAATTTGAGACATCATCTCCCCATCATTCCCCTCGGGGGTCAATCCCCGCTCTAGCGTAAGTGCCTTAGTTAGCATGTACTCATACCGATCGGCGGCGATGACACTCATAAATTTTCGGCGATCATAGGTTCGTGGCGGTTGAGCGGCGCTTGAACTCTCCCCCCATTGGCGTTTGGATGTCGGTTGAGAAGCCATTGAATTTTAGCAGTTATCTCTTGCTAGTAAACACTACCTTTCCCGAAAACTTGGTTCAGTCAATTTGTCAAACACTTGGTGTGCACAGCTCGTTCTTCCCCCAAACTTAGGTTGTTTCTATGGAATTCAGTTGAGAAAAGATGAAAACTTGACACGAACGCAACTTACTCTCAAGTGTGCTATGTGTTTCCTAATTTCTTGAAGAATTGAGTTTAGTGGTGATGAATATGGGAAGTGCAGGGTAGGGTTTATATAGGAGTGATGAATGAGAGAGAAGTGGTGTACTTGAATGTGGGAGGTAATGGAATTCGTGGGGTAGAAAGTGGGTGTAATGGATTTAGGTAGTGGGGTAGTGAGGGTTGGTATGGAGGCTAAGTAGTGTGGGTTGAGGGAGAATGAGAGTTGAGAGAGGGAGAGAGTGTGTGTATGGAAATATGGAGTGAAGGGCGCGCGCGTTTAAGATGGCGTGTCTTCCTTGAATTTGGGACCCCACCCCGTGAAGGTAAAAGTCAAAAATACTACGCCCCTTTTTTTGATTTTTTTTGCTTCAAAAAGTGCAGATCAAAATTCTCCGATTTTGCTTGTTTTCTTGCCCGTTGTTGCTCTTACTCACTTTGGACCCCTCCTGCAACCATAAACATGCAATATGTTAGATTAATTATGACTTGGAGTTTCATTGAGATTTTTAGCAAAAGTTTTACTTGATAAGACCTAACTACTGCTTACTAAAAACTACATCCTAACAATTAAACATGAACTATGAAAAATAAAGAAAAGTTGGGTTGCCTCCCAATTAGCGCTTGATTTTAAGTCGTTCGATTCGACTGACTACTCCTGTTTTTTGTGTATCGATGAGGTAATGTGTCGGCGTCGATTCGACTCGCCACCCGGTAATACTTTATCCATTGACCATTGACCTTGAGCGTCTCTAATGGATTCTGTTGTAGAGTTCAAGCGCCATGAGGAAATACTCGTTTTATAGTGAATGGTCCGACCATCTCGACTTAAGCTTTCACAGGAACAAATCGCGGTAGTGAGTTGAACAAGAGAGGTGATTGATTGACCGGCTCGAATGTTCGTTGTATAATTTTCTGGTCGTGCCATCTTTTAACCTTTTCTTTGTATAGCTTGGCGTTCTCGTAGGCTTGGAGTCGGAATTCGTCGAGCTCATTTAGTTGGAGTAGCCTCTTTTCTCCTACAGTGGCTTGATCAAAATTCAATTTCTGTATGGCCCAGTAGGCCTTGTACTGTAGCTCCACCGGTAAGTGGCATGCTTTTCCATACAAGAGTTGATAATGTGACATCCCGATTGGTGTTTTTATGCGATCCGATGCACGCCCATGTCGTCGTCAATGAAGTGACCAATCTTTCGACTTCGGATTTATGACTTTTTCCAATATCTTCTTAACTTCTCTGTTTGATACCTCGCACACTGTCCATTAGTTTGAGGGTGATCGTTGTAGCCACCTTGTGGTTGACCCATACTTAGCCAAAAGAGGCGTAAATGACTTATTGCGAAGTGACTACCTTCATCGCGATTATTGCTCTTGGGCGTGCCAAACCTCGTGAAAATGTTTTTTGAAGGAATTTGAGGACCACCTTGGCATCGTTAGATGGTAGTAGTTTGTTGACTTGACCCATTTAGAGGCGTAATCCATCCATGAGTAGAATATCTTGATTGCTTTCAAAAGATGAAGGAATGGCCCCATGAAATCGATGCCCCATACATCAAAGATTTCCACTTCAAGAATTGTTTGTAGGGGCATCTCATTCCATTTAGATATGTTTCCCACCCTTTGGCATCTATCACATGTTTTCACAAATTGGTGGGCGTCTTTGAACAATGTAGGCCAATAAAACCGGATTGAAGCACTTTTTTGCAGCGGTGCGCTCACTCCCATAATGTCCACCATATCTTAGATGAGTGGCATTCTTGCGATATGTTGTGCACTTCAACATGGGGATACATCGTCGAATCATCTTATCAGCGCCTTTGTTTGAATAGATACGACTCATCCCATATGTACCACTTGACGTCATGAAGAAACTTCTTTTTTTGTTGTCGTGTAAGATCGGGGGAAGCATTTTGCTTACCACAAAATTTGCAAAATCTGCATACCACGGATATTCTGCATTTAACCCAAATAGTTGCTCATCCGGGAATGACTCGTTGATCGCGCATCTATCTTCATCCTTTTCTCGGATTTTCCAGCCTTGATAAATGGTCGGCAACTTGATTCTCCATCCCCTTTCTATCTTTAATTTCTAAATCAAACTCTTGAAGTAGGAGAATCCATCGGATAAGGCGTGGCTTAGCATCTTTTTTTGCTATTAGAGTGCAAGAATCGTAGAATGGTCCGTGTAGACTATTACCTTAGTTCGATCAGTATGCGGAATTTGTCAAAGCAGCGTACACCTGCTGCAAGAAATTCCTTTTCCGTGGTAGTGTAATTCATTTGAGTCTCTGTGAGTGTTTTGCTTGCATAGTATATGGCGTGAAACACCTTGTCTCTTCTTTGTCCCAAAACAGCCCCAACCGCATAATCGCTCGCATCACACATAAGCTCGAATGGCATTTTCCAGTCCGGTGCGACTATCACGGGGGCTGTAGTTAATTTCTTCTTCAATAGGTCAAACGCGGACTTGCATTCCGCAGTAAAGCTGAAAGTGGCATCCTTCTCTAAAAGACTGCATAGAGGTTTTGCAATCTTAGAGAAGTCTTTTATGAACCTCCTGTAGAACCCAGCATGCCCCAGAAAACTTCTAATACCCTTAACTGAGCTCGGTGGAGGTAGTTTCTCGATCGTATCCAGCTTTGCCTTGTCCACCTCCAATCCTTGGTAGGCACCTTATGGCCCCAAAATTATGCCCTCTTGACCATGAAGTGGCATTTTTCCCAATTGAGTATGAGGTTTGTATCCTTACATCATTTTGCAAAACCATGACCAGATTCTCTAGGCAAGTATCAAAATTGTCTCCATAGGCCAGAAATCGTCCATGAAGACTTCAACATTCTTCTCCACCATATCTGAAAAAATCGCCATCATACACCGTTGGAAAGTTGCTGGTGCGTTGCATAGCCCGAATGACATCCTCCTGAATGCAAATGTGTCGTAAGGGCATGTAAATGTTGTCTTTTCTTGATCCTCGGGGCGATGGCGATCGATTATAGCTTGAGTATCCATCGATAAGCGAGTAAAACTCATGTCCATTAACTTTGTCTAACATTTGATCGATAAAAGGTGGCGGAAATGGTCTTTTCGGGTTGCCTTATTCAATCTCCTATAATCGATGCACACCCTCCAACTGTCAACATCCTTGTTGGAATTAACTTCGTTGTCCTCATTACGTATCACCATCATTCCCCCCTTTTTCTTGACACACTGATGAACCGGACTAACCCATTTCTTGTCGAAAATTGGATATATGATCTGGCATCCAATAATTTTGAATTTCCTTCTTGACCACTTCCTTCATGATTGGGTTAAGTCGGCGTTGATGCTCCATGCGATGGTCTTGCATCCTCCTCCATCGAGAATCTTGTGCATGCAAAATGATGGGCTACCCTTTATATCCATAATCGTCCATCCAATCGTTGATTTGTGATCCTAAGCACCCTCAACAACTTTTCTTCTGTAATTCGTTAAGTCTGAGAAATAATTCTGAGTAAAGAATTTGAATTGCCTAAATACGCATACGAGATGTTTAGGGAGTGGCTTAAGTTCCAATGTTGGTGGCTCCTCGATGATGGTTTCAATTTTTACTAATTGTCTCCTCGGTGTGCAGAGGTTCAACCGGTGCTCTGAATCGGCTAACTCGTGGCAATGAGTCTAGCATCTGTAATAAGTCCACAAATTTTGGGTCGTCTTTTTCTTCATCCCCCAATAAAGTTGTTTCTAACAGATCGTTGATCAAACTCTTGCTCATATCTTCGCTGGTAATTTGCTCAATTAAATCCATTCGAAAACACTCTTCCTCGTCAAGTAGGGTATTTCATGGCCTTGAACACATTGAATTTTATTTCTTGGTCTTGGACTCTCATAGTAAGTTCTCTCTTTTTGCACGTCTATGAGTGTCCTTCCGTCAACGAAAAGGTCCCCTAGGATGATCGGGATGTTCTTATCTTCATCGAAATCCGAATGATAAAGTCGCATGAGGAATATAAACTTATCCACTTTAACGAGAATGTCTCTCTGATGCCTCTGGGATATGTGACTGACCTATCCGCCAAATATGATGAAATATTTGTAGGCTTTTGGGCGGGCAAACCCAATTACGAGTATCTTGACAATGGCATCGGGTTTATACTCCCCCAAATCACATAAGCATTTGTTAAGCGACATTTTCCGATCGTGCGGGATAGTAAAGCTCTCCACAGGTCTTTGAGTTTTGGTGGTAACTATTACGTAACACTACACTACACTCCTCTGTTAGTGCCACTATTTCGAATTCTTCCCATTTCTTCTTCCTCGACAGAATTCCTTTCATAAACTTCGCATAACTCGGCATTTTCTCTAGGGCCTCTGCGAATGGGATGTTAATCTGGAGTTTCTTGAACACGTCTAAAAACCTTGCGAACTGCTTATCTGATTTCTATTTTTGGACCCTCTGCTGAAACGGCGGTGGAGGAAAAACAATCGGCTCATTGTTTAACTTTATTTCCTCATTTTTTTACCCTCCACTTTGCGTTCTTATCATCGACTTTTTCCTCGGTGTTCTTTGAATTTTTTCGCACTATTTCCCTCGAGATGTTTTCCACTACTTAACATAATTGCTTGACATTGCTCATGATTACCCTTTGGATTTCTCTCGGTGTCGCTAGGTAATGTTCCTTGTGGTCTATTATTCAATGCTAACGCAATTTGACCTATCTGATTCTCTATATTTTTGATAGCCATAGCTTGATTCTTTCATAGCCAAAAATTGTTGCTAGTCATGTATTTTGCCCACGCTTCCTCGCATCGGTTTTTCCTTTCTCTTTGTTGAACCGGTTGTGGGTGACTCTGAAAACGAGGGGATATGATGGTCGTGGAGCATGAGTTTCTTGGTTATTGCTCCACGAGAAATTTGGGTGGTTCTATTCACGATTGTAGGTGTTTTGGTATGTATTTTGTGGAATTACTGTTATAGCGCCTATGAATTGGGCGGATGCTAGGTTAATCGCGCACTGATCTGTCGGATGATCACCCGCACACAATTCACATACTATAAGTGACTTTCTTGAACTTGAGCCCCTTTCATAGTATTAACCTTATCATTCATAGTATCAAACTTCTTGGGCGGTCACGAGAAATACGTGCTTGTATAGTGACACTCCATCTAATTCCAAAATCCCGGCCGCAACCGCTGTGTCGATCTTCTTTGTGGGCCTTTGGTAGTTATTTTCGCCATTGTTTTGATCAAATTGTAGGCGTCCTCGTAACTCTTTATGAATGAATACTTGCTTGATGCCGCATCAATGTTGGTTACGACATTCCCATGTGGCAGATTATAGAAAGGTGTTCATTTGTAACCACTTGGGCAATCCATGATGTGGGCACTACGAGTAATTCCTTGTATCCGCTCCCATGCCTCATATAGTGACTCCCCATTCTGCTGCTCAAACATCGTGATGTCATTCCTCATTTTAGCAGTCTTCGCTGGTGGGAAAAATTTGGCAAGAAATTTTTGAGCTAAGTCTTCATACGTAGTGATCGATCCAGGCGGTAGAGAATGTAACCAACTCTTCGCCTTGTCCCGTAAAGTGAATGGGAACAAGCGAAGTCTTACTGCCTCATCCGACACCACATTGTACTTGAACGTGTCGCACATTTCCAGAAAACTGATTAAATGCTCATTCGGATCGTCATTTGCCATTCCCCCAATCCGACATGAGTTCTGCATCATCTGAATGGTCCCAGGCTTGATTTCAAAAGTATTCGCAGCTATTGCAGGCCTAGTAATGCTCGACTGCAGATCAGTCACCCTAGGTGTTGCAAAATCCCTCAACGCTTTCTGGTCTTCGGCAGCCATCGTTTCTTCCTTATCAGAATTTTCGAATTCCTTCCACGTTTCCTCGATCCACTTACTCAACCTCTGAAATCTTCTTTCAATGTCATCCTCAAAAGGAAGCAAGTCTGGATGTTTGGATCGTGTTTGCATAAACCAATATCAAAAACCTGAAATAGGAGAAATAAGAACAAAAAATGTTTATGTAAAACTGGACTAATTAAATTGATATCGTAAAAAATATTAAAATCTAGGCTAAATTATCCCCAATTTGGGTAAAATCTATATACGCACAACATGCAAGTATACGTGGTCAACAAGTAATAAAGTGATGAGTATAGTATCGTTCCCACAGAGAATTATTTAACAAAAATTATCAAGTACTAACCCGTAACCAACTCAATCTTATTTAAACGAATGAATTTAAAATTATATAAATTAAACTACTATTAAATTCCACTAGTTAAATTAAGATAATGGAGATTTAAGACCACAACTTCACTTATTGCTTCATTTAAGTTAACACACTTCTCATCAATTATTCTCTATCCTGAATTGTTAATCAAGAACACTAAAGCAGATAAAACCACCTCTCGATGCATAATACCCATATTAACCCATATTAACGTCAATCCACAATTAAGATAGAAATCTGTTAAACACCTTAATCAACTAACCCACTATATCTCTATGTGAATTACAATTGAAGAAGGTTTAAGAATAAGTTCTCTATCAGATTACATGCGGTGTCAAGCATATCTCTACCTTAACACTCATCAAGTTTAAGCTACTAACAAAATCCTGAACACATGCTATAATGATAAGATCTAAATCAATACTTCATCTCTCGAGTTCATATAGATTATCACGGTAATTGATGGCCAATCAATTAAACAATTAAGTCCAAATCATAATAGACAATCCTCATAATAGAACATAATAATTAATAGCGAAGCATAATAAAATAAACTACACAATAAGATCCATTGTAATCTCAAACAAAGAATTAGTTCATTGAATTAAAACTAAGAATCCACACTTGAAATAACATTAAAAGATAAAAATAAGAGTAGAGTAAAGAATAAATCTGTTGTCAGCAAATCTCCATCTTCCTCAAGCTTCTGCTCTTGATCTTCAATGGTCTTCAAGTTGCTTCAATCTCCAAATCTAATTAGAACTAGTGTTTTGATCTAATTTACTCTAATCTAATCTAATGAAATCCTCTCTCTAGTCTCTAAAATCTTTTAATCCTTGTGATTCTCCTCCTTTTATAAGTCTCTTCATATGTCTTTAAGTCCTCTTGGAAGTCATTGTGTCAATCAGATCGAAACAATCCTTTCCAGACTCAAATTAGACCAAAATTCGTATTTTCGCGCATTTTCTGGGCATACCCCCGCCCCGACGGGGGTCTAGGCTTGTTTTGGGCCCGCCCCGGCGGACTAGGGGCCTGTCTTGTGACTTGCATGCCCACCCCGGCTGAGGTTTTGTGAAGGAAAATTTTCTGCTCTGACGTCCTTTGGGAAAATGTCCATAACCTTTGATCTGAGAAGAGTTACGAGGCATGCAACCTATCAAATCGAAGATATCGACAAGATATACAACTTTCATTCTTTAAGAATTTAGATATAACGGACGGATGATGGTCGAAATTGGCCTGTAAGTGACTGCTATGCAAATGACCACCCAAAACAGGGACGTTCGACGTCCGTTGGTACAAATGTCATAACTCTTGCATCCGAACTCCGATTGGAATGATTCAAGATATTCCGAAAAGCTAAGAAGAAGCTCTACACTATAATCCAAGTTCCAAACCAATAACATGAAATCCCAAACGATGTCCGGATTGCTTTTCTCTGCATTTTCCTTACCAATAGTCGCTCATACCACTTCAAAACGTATAACCTACAAAATGAACACAAAATGCATGAAAAGTAACTAAGAAACATGAGATTAAGCAAATAATTCAAGTAACAGATACCAGATAAGTAGGTATAAAACCTACTTATCAAATACCCCCAAACTTAAACCTTTGTTTGTCCTCAAGCAAAAACACAAAACAATAATGCAATGCAATGCAACTAATCTACATGCTTAAGCCGAATCCAAAGAAGAATGACAAAAACAAGTCTATTCAACCGGCCTTAGAAAAATCAACTAAACACGATAATACATCATATCAGAACTCATCAGTAACTTCTCAATCAATCATCAAATCTTAGACTGTTATCACGAATATAGTTCGTGTGTGCTCCACAACAATGTTAACTGATATAAAATCAAATTTAACACATAACAAGTCTCTTTGAAGGCATCATACAGTGTAAACTCAAGAAATCCAAAAATAAGTTAGATCCAACTAAAATCAAATAATTACCAATATCGAGGGTCAATATGGGATACTTATGCTTCATTTTTTATCTACGGGGGCTTTTTGCTCTTATTTCCCGTTTTATTTTTTCTTTTTTTTTTACATATACATAGCTATGCAATGTCTTATTCCCTTAGGCTTTTCAATGCTACCTTAACGAGCTTTCGACCAATGACTCCCAGACCATTAAGACCTTAGGGCGCTAGGTGTAAAGACAATCCCCTCGGGATTACTTGCTCAAGTAACAAAGGCCACAAAACTAGACAAGCACGCCACGATGTTTATTCATACTTTTTCTTTTTTTTTTTCTTTTTTTTTTTTTTTTATATATACCCCAAATATTTCCCCAAACTTAGGTTCTTGTCTAACTTTTGCCATCACTACTTGTTCTTGTCATTCTTTCATTCAAACTAGCATTATCCTTTAGAATCCCATTATGTATCAATGTAAACTCAATCATTCAACAAGTTATTTTTACTGTGCTATCCTTATTATACCAGTTTTAAAAAGAAAAAGACTCAATTCATAACAAGAAATCACATCAAAGCTCTAATAGTCAGTACTATACTTGTCTACCCAATTCCAATCTCATCATTGGCCAAAATAAACTATAACTATCTAACAGCTGGAATCATGCAAAATGAACATAGTAACTAACTATTATCTCATCATTTTTTTTAGTTATAAATAAAAACTATTATGCAACTACTCTACTATGCAAACTATTATGCAATTACACTACATGAATGCACACATAAATAAAACTAAATTATTTAACTCCCCCAAACTTAACAATTACAATGTCCTCGTTATAAAATAAAGCATGAAGTGGACGAGGACTTCCCTGTAATCATTTAAGCTTGTGGTGATGGTGGCGTTGGCGGCGACGATCATTTTCCTATCCATTTGACCTCCAATACCTGCAATGAAGAGAGACAACATGGATTAGAATAACACTTGGATTCCTATCTACTAAATAAACTAGGAAAGCATATAAATAAATAAATAAATTCTTGGGTTGCCTCCCAGTTAGCGCTTGAATTATAGTCTTTCAGCCTGACTTTGTCTGATCAACGCTATCCAATTCCTTTTCGAAATCTAAGGAACCCTCCATCCATCGGAAATAATGTAGCTTTTGGTAGGTTCCCATTTGTGATAGCCATTTCATTAAAGTCACATAGCATGCTCTGATTTGGTATAATCTCCACGAAGAAGGGCAAATAACTAGGTGTTATCTCCATTGTGTTTGTGATCAAATTTGGGCATGGAAGTGTGTCAAACACAATGGGTTCTTCGTCTATCTTCTCTTCCTCATCCCACCACGGCTTCATTGTTGCCCTAGCTCTTATGTCATAAAGAGCTTCACCGACGACATGACTACCTAGCAGGCATGGTTTTGCAAATCTAACCGGATCCTTGAACTTTGGTGGTGAAGGAAATTGGGGCACTAATAACATCGGCTCATCCTTGTTAGTACTTATAGTTAGTTCTTCACCGACCTTGTTGTCATTATCCCCATTTGTCTCCGCATTATCCCCGGCAACGGCGCCAAAAACTTATTGGGTAAAATCTATATACGCACAACACGCAAGTATACGTGATCAACAAGTAATAAAGTGATGAGTAGACTATCGTTCCCACGGAGAATTATTTAACAAAAATCATCAAGTACTAACCCGTAACCAACTCAATCTTATTTAAACAAATGAATTTCAAATTATATAAATTAAACTACTATTAAATTCCACTAGTTCAATTAAGATAACGGAGATTTAAGATCACAACTTCACTTATTGCTTCATTTAAGTTAACACACTTCTCATCAATTATTCTCATCACGAATTGTTAATCAAGAACACTAAAGCAGATAAAACCACCTCTCGATGCATAATACCCATATTAACGTCAATCCACAATTAAGATAGAAATCTGTTAAACACCTTAATCAACTAACCCACTATATCTCTATATGAATTACAATTGAAGAAGGTTTAAGACTAAGTTCTCTATCAGATTACATGCGGTGTCAAGCATATCTCTACCTTAACACTCATCAAGTTTAAGCTACTAAAAAAATCCTGAACACATGCTATCATGATAAGATCTAAATCAATACTTCATCTCTCGAGTTCATATAGATTATCACGGTAATTGATGGCCAATCAATTAAAAAATTAAGTCCAAATCATAATAGACAATCCTCACAATAGAACATAATAATTGATAGTAAAGCATATTAAAATAAACTACACAATAAGATCCATTGTAATCTCAAACAAAGAATTAGTTCATTGAATTAAAACTAAGAATCCACAATTGAATAATCATTAAAAGACAAAGATAGAAGAAGATGAGAAGATAGAATCTATTGTCTGTAGATTTGATGCTCCCTTCTTGCTCCTACTTTGAATCTTCAATGGTCTCCAAGTTGCTTCATTCTCCAAATCTAACAAGAACTAGTGTTTTGATCTAATTTACTCTAATCTAATCTAATGGAATCCTCTATCTAGTCTCTAATCTCCCCTAATCCTTGTAATTATCCTCCTTTTATAAGTCTATTTACATGTCTTTAAGTCCTTTTGGAAGTCCTCTTGGAAGTCCTTGTGTCAATCGGATCGAAACAATACTTTCCGGACTCAAATTAGACCAAAATTTGCATTTTCGCGCATTTTTTGGGCATACCCCTGTTAGGTTTGTAATATTCAAGAACGCAATCAAATTGCATAAATAAGCAGAAACATGTAAAAAACAGAGTTTAAAAATTTTACAAACCATATACCCGGATCACCCTTTATGCACAATTATTAATTAAACGAAAAATTGAAGAACAAGAATCATACCCTTGAAGATCCGAGCTTCCTCAGGTACAAGTTCACCTCCAATTCTTTTCGCGTTCAACTTGAATCCACCGGGTTTGGTTCCTTCCTTTGATCAACGTTAGCCACCCAAATGTTTGGCCTCTAGAGGTGATCCACCAAGGAAGAAGAATTTTCAAGAAGAAGGGTATTTGGCTCAAACCCTAGTTTCTATCTCTATAGAAAAGAACGTACTCTCCAACAAATTGGAATTATTACGTAGTTGTAAAAGTCAACCACACATCACCCATAATAAGACTCCTCTTATTTATAGATGTGGGCAACCCATCTTAACAATTAAGGAATTGGGTTTTATTTAATTAATTAAATTCTTTTAATTAATTAAGCTCCCTAATCTTATTAGGGATAATTAATTAAACTCCTTTAATTAATTTTCCCTCCTAATCCTATTAGGAATAAATGAGAGTACTTGTATTAAATTAATTCCTAAACTCTTTTAGAAATTAAAATAATAATAATAATTATAATAATATTAATAAGACTCCTCTTATTAATTTATATTTAATATTTCTAAAATATTAAATAATAAATATTAAGCTATTTAATTTATTCTATCACCATAGATTAAATTAAATATGCATAACATATTATTACGATTATGCCATTAACTTCTTAAATAATTATTCTTCCTTTTATGGTGTGACCCTTTAGGTTCTCCATATTAAACTGGTTGTGAATAAATCAATTAGAACAATTCTAATCTTAAATTAAACAATTAATTTATTTAAATAAATAATATTTATTCTACAATAGGGATAAGCCTCCCTAGCGATCAACGACTTTCCAGATAATATAGATTTCAACATTAATCATTAAAGAACCTTTGAGTAAATAGTTACCGTACAATTCAATCCTTCTACCATACAATGCACAACTCCAAATAATGCAAATTAGAAACTCCTTTCTAATTTCATTCTGCCTTGGCCAAGGACAACTGGGTTGTCATTTATCGAATCACATAAGACATTTCTCTTCTTTTATTAGAAGTGGTAGATTCTTTATTGATCATACATTATCTCCATGTACAACTTATTATACCCAAGCATACCCTTTGATATACCCTAAGGGTCTTAAGGAATAAGTCAAAGTATAACTCATCATACACAAGATACTATAATGATCTCAAGTCCAAGGATCACTTGTCTTACTATCACTACAGAATTCCTATTGATGAGCAAGTAAAACTCCATTAGGTATTCCTTAGCGAGCCACGCTCAAAGTGAAATTATTCTCTAATAAGCACCTACATACTTGCTTTAGTGTCTCCACACAAATGATCATGAGATCAATCATCCTCATCCAATGAAAGCAAGTTAACGTATGTACCAATCTATCCGGATTCACTAATCCCCAATTTAGTAATCCAATGATTGGGAACTATTTTAGTTTTAAGCTTTCTAAGAATTTAGATCTCATTAGAATGATCATCATCATTATTCTAAAAGCATTGCTTAAAACTATGGGTTTATCACATATTATAAAACAAGATCACGTAGATAATTAAAAGCCTTTAATAAATTAATACTTTTTATTAATAAATGAATAAGATTGTTACAAAGTATATGCTTTATCATCAAACATGATTGGCTTGTGTGCATACTACTTTCAATCTCCCACTTGCACTAAAGCCAATCGTCATGGTAACTCATACTCTTCTTCTTCTAAGTGACGATTATCCCTTTGTTGGATAAGCTTTAGTTAATGGATATGTAATGTTGTTCATGAGAGTCCACTATCTCTATAGTGATTTCCCATCTTTCAATGATTCTAATAATCAAATGAAAGTGCCACAACACATGTTTAGATCCAAGATGAGACTAAGAAACTATTCCTAGTTACAGTAATGAACTTTTAATCCAAACAATCAACTTGCAACTTCATTTATAGCTATATACTTTGTCTTTATCACTAAACCAACAACTCTTTCTTTGTTTGGAACCTTTCTAATTCATCTGCACCAGATGCTCAAGGTAACACTTTACCTTAAAGTGGATTTTTTCATCATCTTGGTTCGTCTGAAAAAAACTTGAGTACATTAAGCACTCTAGTTTTAATTAAGACCCACCATGAATATGATCACATCCTTAGTGCCGGTTAAGCACTTTAATATGTTTTTCACTAACTCATAGTGAACTTCTCCATAATATGACTGATCAACATCAGGTCTCGTACATTTCATTGCATGCATGATTGTCACTCATGCGACCTCTCTTTTCAGGAGTCTGTGGGGACTATTAAGAGAGATACACTCCATAGCTCATCGACATGAGACATCTCTTGGAGTTTGTCATGCTAAACGACTTTAGCATCAAATGAATATACATTCCTTGGGTTAAGTCGAGCATCCTTTTGTATCTATCTATATAGATTTTATCCCCAATTAAGATACTCTTCCCAAACCATTCATGGAGGAATATTTAGACAACTTTATCTTTACTGATTGTAGCATTGGTATGTAATTCCTCATCCGTAGTATATCAACATATAATACTAGAAATTTCACGACGCTCCCACTGACCCTTTTGTACACACTAGAAGACTTACCTCATCGAATGTAACTCTGGATCATCATCTTCTATGATGTGAACCTCATCATCATCATCCATGATGAATCCATACCTCCTAGGTATCTTTGGTACTATTCAGATTTGATTGATTTGGTTGTGGTACAATAGGTCTATCTACTGAGTTCCTCTTATTTGACTTATAGTGTTTTGTGGTTCTTGAACTCTTCAAGATCTATTATCCTCCCACTAGCCCTTCAATGATAAACACCTTTATCTTAGAAGGCAGCGTGTTTCGTAACAAACACCTTTTGCTAAGTAGAATTATAGAACATATACCCTAAACTTACTTTAGGATGTCCCACAAATCTGTACATGTCAAATCTTGTCCCAAGCTTATCCTTCAAAACCTTTTCAAATAAGTTGGACAACACCTTATCTTAACATACTTAAGATTAGGAATCCTCCCTGTCCATAACTTTTATGGAGTCTTGGAGCTGGATTTTGAGGTTACCTTTTCGTAGATATGCAGCCATTTCTAGGACATGATCCTAGAAGGATACTGGAATGTCGGTAAAATCATTTTGGACCGCACCATGTCCAATAAGGTACGATTTTTCATTCAGATACATCAACCAATTATTGCGTATCAGGATGTGTCCATTATGAGAAAACCATTTAAGATGATCTAGAAACTTATTGCACAAGTATTTATTCCTTGATCTAATCAAAGAATCTTAATACTTTGCAAATTTGTTTCACTTCTGAATTCTTTGAACCTTTCAAATAATTCACACTTGTATTTCAACAAATACATACATTCAACTCTTTTGAATGATCATCTCCTTTTCTTATACTAGTTTGTTCAATTTACAAAATTATTTTCATGTAAGTCAAGTATACAAAATTTATTAAGTAATATTCGATTCTATACAAAACATTATTATTATAAATAGAACAACAATTGTTCTTAATTATAATCCAAAGATTTCATTGTCCAACAATAAAATGGAAATAATATTTTTTAACAAGGCTGGAATACAATAACAACTTATTGACTTAATAGATTTGCTCGTAGGCATTGCTAAACTATAAGTTTCTATGGCTAATATGGCAACCTTTGCTACATTTCTCTTACATAGGATTACTTATATTTGTTTAGCTTTCTACTTCGCCTTGGTCCTTCATAAATCTATATTTATGATAACCAAAGTCGGTATCCAATACCCAAGTAGAACCTCGACTTAAAGAAAAATTTATTTCAATCATGAACAAAAGCGTATTATGAAAGAAACTTCACTAAGCTTCTTTGGTTAGCCTCTCTCGCAAGATGCTTCTTGCAGTTTCTTTCCAAAGATGTCAAAGCTTATTGTAGTGGAAGCAAACTCCTTTGCTATCCGTATCGCTTTTGTTCTTATTATCCTTTGTTTATGCCTTCTATTTACCTTCTTTAAATCGTTCTTCTTTTCGGAAGATCCTTTGGCCCCTACCAAGAAGACTTGATCTTTCTTGGTTGGAAAGTGACTCTCAACATTTTTTAATATGTTAAGCAAATCAATGAGGTCGATATCAGCTTGTTCATATGAAAAATTCACAACAATTGTGAAAGGAGTCCGGAGTGAGTGCAAGATCAAATCTTGGCTCAACTCTCCATCCATGACAAAACTCGTTGTCCTAATTTGATCAATAAAATTGATTATGTTAAGAACTTTTGTTTGTACTATAGTGCCATTGGCCATTCTAGATCGGAAGAGCTCCTTAGATATCTCGATATCTATCGGCCCTATTTTCCTCACCATCAACTACTTGATGTGCGGGAATATAGTAGGAACATCCATAGTTTTCATGCCGATTTCAAGCTCGTTACTCGTGGATGCGAGCATGATGCATCGAGCCAAATGCATGCATCATCTGCCACTTTCTAAAAGTAGCAATCTCTTCCTCGAGGCATCATTCGCAACCATTGTAGGATAGACGACAGGACATAAGATAACTTTTCAAACCATGAGAACTATTCTCAAATTCCTTAACCAATCCGCTTAATTTGGCCCAGTTAATTTAGCATCTAATATGCTTCGCAAATGATAGAAATTTTAGACATTGTAAAATTCTCGTAAATGAATTTGAATTTAACAACATTTTAACATACATTCTTTTTTATTAATTACCAAAATAAATTAGGTCTTGTTTTAAATTAGTATCTCCCACTATTTTCTTCAAACTATATTACCTCACCTATATAGTTCTAGCAAAATCTAATTAAAGATTTGCTAGTGAGAATAAGGATCCCATTTCAAATGTATATAGCCTTGTGGTGACACAACAAACTATATATAAATAAATAGGTAGACAACTTTTGTCAATTACATCAACTATGCAACTCCTTTTCTTTTTGCCTCTTAGATTATTTTGATCAAGTGGTGGCACATCCGAATCAAAATTATCCAAGTTAAGTCCAACCTAGCACTCCATATATTCAAAAAGAAAAATATCATCCTTGTGGTGACACAACAAAACAATATTGTTCAATTTTCTTTATAAGCATCAAATGTGATAAATTAACATCTTAAATACTTAATACTTACCTTGTGGTGACACAACAAACTCATATTAAATATTTAATACTCTATTAATTTTATCATGCTAGAAAGGCGACGCTCGATATTCCAAATATCTTTGAACGCTTAGGACTTAATATAAAAAATTGAGGGGTTTGTTATTAAATTTGTCTCATCTTGTTTTAGCGCTGCATGCACATATATATATAAAATACGCGTTATATTAATGAACATGCGAAGCATGTTTGCATAATATATAATATATATATATATAGTAAAATCATGCACATATAGAATACTATATTCTACCCGGATTGATTATGGACTTTATTCTAGTTTGGTTCACTAGAGCCACCAAGTGAACCAAAAGGTCAAACCTAGGTATGCAAGAAATAATATTTAAATATAACTATTACATTTAAACTCCTGCTCCATTACAAACGGATCTTCATGCGCTTCTTGTTCCTCGATCTCCAATTCTTCAAAATAATTCTAACTATTCCTATTACAAAACTATTTAAAATAAATAGAAACCTTTGATCGTAAATCGAGGGAAGTACATAGGAGAGAGATAGAATTTACATTAAGAAAAATTAGAGAAGCGCAGGTACTGCAGACCCCATTTAATAAAACCCATACATTCATGCATCCAACTAAAATAAAATCCAATCGCATTAGTCAATAGTCAGTAATTAATCCCATTTATTATCATACACATCATCATACGCATCAATAAATAACATTCATCTCATGAATAATAAACATTTAATATATATATTGATATCATTTAATGGGCAAATTTAGTTAGTATAAAATCTATTTTGAATAAAAATAAACTCCTTTATTTAAATCAAAATAAAACTATTTTATTTTAATTTATCTAATTTTGAATAAAATAAACTATTTTATTTTCATCAAAATCTTTAATCAAAATAAACTCCTTTATTTTAATTAATTATGGAATCTAATTCCATGTAAAATAAAAAAAATAAAACTCCTTTATTAAAGGAAACACAGATCCTCTTTCCTATTCATAAATAAACTCCTTTATTTTGAATAATATGAAATTATATTTCATATCTAAATAAACTCCTTTATTTAAGGAAATTAGGATTCTCTTTCCTATTCACAAATAAACTCTTTTATTTTGAATAATATGAAATCTTATTTCATATCTAATTAAACTCCTTTATTTAAGGAAAAATATAATCCAATTTCAACTCCGATTAGTTATCATGGAATCCAATTCCAACTCTAATTAGTTAATTTGAAATTTTATTTTAAAATTAAAATAAACCTTTTATTTTAAGATTAAAATAAATATTTTATTTTAAAATTAAAATAAACTTTTATTTTAATTATAAAATTATTAAAATATATATTACATATACATAATATATGTTACTAGTAATACTTATATATTATATATATATATAAGTATATATATATATTATACCATATATATATATATATATATATATATATATATATATATATATATATATACCGTAATATATATATATAAGTATAATATATATATATATATATATTATAAAACGTGGTAATGCAAAAAAAAAACGTGGTACCAATCTATCATCCACGTGATCACCTGGTTCTCTTTTAGAATCTTTAATCTTGCAACCAAAAGCATGAAAGCCACTGAACCTCTTTTTTTTTTTTTTTTTTTTTTATATAGCACGTGTACCTTGCAGTATGATTCCAAAAGGGGCAAGCCGTGAATTAAAAAAAAAAAAAAGAGAGCAGGAATCCTATTCACATCATTATACCAGCGAAAAAAAAAATTGCCGTTTTTTTCTTCTTTTTTTTTTAATAAATTTTATACAATAAAATTATGCCCAAAAAATTGTTCTAAACACATATTAATATACATATCAAATTAAAACAATTAATAATTTGCATAAAGGTTTGGCTCTGATACCACTGTTAGGTTTGTAATATTCAAGAACGCAATCAAATTGCATAAATAAATAAAACGTAAAAAATCGAGTTTAAAATTTTACAAACCATATACCCGGATCACCCTTTATGCACAATTATTAATTAAACGAAAAATTGAAGAAAAGAATCATACCCTTGAATATCCGAAGCTTCCTCAGTACAAGTTCACCTCCAATTCTTTTCGTGTTCAACTTGAATCCACCGGGTTTGGTTCCTTCCTTTCGATCAACGTTAGCCACCCAAATGTTTGGCCTCAGAGGTGATCCACCAAGAAGAAGAAGAATTTTCAAGAAGAAGGTATTTGGCTCAAATCCTAGTTTCTATCTCTATAGAAAAGAACGTCTTTCCAACAAATTGGAATTATTACGTGAGTTGTAAAAGTCAACCACACATCACCCATAATAAGACTCCTCTTATTTATAGATGTGGGCAACCCATCTTAACAATTAAGGAATTGGGTTTTATTTAATTAATTAAATTCTTTTAATTAATTAAGCTCCCTAATCTTATTAGGGATAATTAATTAAACTCCTTTAATTAATTTTCCTCCTAATCCTATTAGGAATAAATGAGAGTACTTGTATTAAATTAATTCCTAAACTCTTTAGAAATTAAAATAATAATAATAATTGTAATAATATTAATAAGACTCCTCTTATTAATTTATATTTAATATTTCTAAAATATTAAATAATAAATATTAAGCTATTTAATTTATTCTATCACCATAGATTAAATTAAATATGCATAACATATTATTACGATTATGCCATTAACTTCTTAAATAATTATTCTTCCTTTTATGGTGTGACCCTTTAGGTTCTCCATATTAAAAGGTTGTGAATAAATCAATTAGAACAATTCTAATCTTAAATTAAACAATTAATTTATTTAAATAAATAATATTTATTATACAATAGGATAAGCCTCCAAGCGATCAACGACTTTCCAGATAATATAAATTTCAACATTAATCATTAAAGAACCTTTGAGTAAATAGTTACTGTGACAATTCAATCCTTCCACCATACAATGTCCCAATTAAATATAAAGACATGGAATTATCGCCAAGTCTTATTTTATTTAATTATATGTATTTCGATCCTTAAATGCACAACTCAAATAATGCAAATTAGAAACTCCTTTCTAATTTCATTCGCCGCCAAGGACTCTTTGGGTTGTCATTTATCGAATCACATAGACATTTCTCTTTTTTATTAGAAGTGGTAGATTCTTTATTGATCATACATTATCTCCATGTACAACTTATTATACCCAAGCATACCCTTTGATATACCTTAAGGGTCTTAAGGAATAAGTCAAAGTATAACTCATCATACACAAGATACTATGATGATCTCAAGTCCAAGGATCACTAGATTACTATCACTACAGGAGTTCCTATTGACAAAAAAGTAAAACTCCATTAGGTATTCCTTAATGAGCAACGCTCAATTGAACTTATTCTCTAATAAGCACCTACATACTTGCTTTATTGTCTCCACACAAATGATCATGAGATCAATCATCCTCATCTAATGAGAAAAGCAACGATGTACTCAATCTATCCAGGATACACTAATCCCCAATTTAGTAATCCAATGATTGGGAACTATTTTAGTTTTAAGCTTTCTAAGAATTTAGATCTCATTAGAATGATCATCATCATTACTCTAAAAGCATTGCTTAAAACTATGGGTTTATCACATATTATAAAATAGCATCATGTAGATAATTAAAAGCCTTTAATAAATTAATATTTTTTATTAATAAATAAATAAGATTGTTACAAAGTATATGCTTTATCATCAAACATGATTGGCTTGTGTGCATACTACTTTCAACCCCTACCCCGGCGGGGGTCTAGGCTTGTTTTGGGCCCGCCCTAGCAGACTAGGGGCCTATTTTGTGACTTGCATGCCCACCTCGGTGGCGGTTTTGTGAAGGAAAATTTTCTGCTCTGACGTCCTTTGGGAAAACGGCCATAACCTTTGATCCGAGAAGAGTTACGAGACATTCAACCTATCAAATCAAAGATATCGACGAGAGATACAATTTTCATTCTTTAAGATTTTAGAAAAAATGGACGGATGAAGGTCGAAATTGGCTTGCAAGTGACTGTTATGCAAATGACCACCCAAAACAGGGACGTTCGACGTCCGTTAGTACAAATGTCATAACTCTTGCATCCGAACTCCGATTGGAATGATTTAAGATGTTCCCAAAAGCTAAGAAGAAGCTCTACAATGTAATCCAAGTTCCAAACCAAGAACATGAAATAAACATAAAAGCACAAACGATGTCCGGATTGTTTTTCTTTGCGTTTCCATACCAATTCTTTGCGATTTCAACTTCCAAACATAAAATCTACAAAACGAACACAAAATGCATGAAAAGTAACTAAGAAACATGAGATTAAGCAAATAATTCAAGTAACAAATACCGGATAAGTAGGTATAAAACCTACTTATCAAATACCCCTAAACTTAAACCTTTGCTTGTCCTCAAGTAAAAACACAAAACAATAATGCAATGCAATGTAACTAATCTACATGTCTACGAATCCAGCAGTAATGACAGAAACAATTCTATTCAACTGGCCTTAGAAAAATCAAGTAAACACGATAATACATCATATCAAAACAAATCAATAATTTCTCAATCAATCATCAAATCTTAGACTGTTATCACTAATATAGTGCGTGTGTGCTCCACAACAATGTTAACTGATATAAAACCAAATTTAACACATAACAAGTCTCTTCGAAGGCATCATACAGTGTAAACTCAAGAAATCCAAATACAAACTAGATCCAACTAAAATCAAACAATTACCAATATCGAGGGTCAACATGAGATACTTATGCTTTATTTTTCACTTACGGGGGCTTTTTGCTCTTATTTCCCGTTTTATTCATTTTGTTTTCTTTTGGTTTATATACACATAGCTATGCAATATCTTATTCCCTTAGGCTTTTCAATGCTACCTTAACGAGCTTTCGACCAACGACTCCTAGACCATTAAGACCTTAGGGCGCTAGGTGTAAAGACAATCCCCTCAGGCATACTTGCTCAAGTAATAAAGGCCACAAAACTAGACAAGCACGCCACGGTGTTTATTCATACTTTTTCTTTTTTTCTTTTTCTTTTTCTTTTTTCTCTTTTTTTTATAGCTTATATACCCCAAATATTCCCCCAAACTTAGGTTCTTGTCTAACTTAAGTCATCACTATTTATTCTTGTCATTCTTTCATTCAACCTAGCATTATCCTTTAGAATCCCATTATGTATCAATTTAAACTCAATCAATCAACAAGTTGTTTTTACTGTGCTATCCTTATTATACCAGTTTCAAACAGAAAAAGACTCAATTCATAACAAGAAATCACATCAAAGCTCTAATAGTCAGTACTATACTTGTCTACCCAATTCCAATTTCATCATTGGCCAAAATAAACTGTAACTATCTAACAGCTGGAATCATGCAAGATGAACATAGTAACTAACTAATAATTTTTGAATTTTTGATTTGATTTTTTTTTAGTTAAAAATAAAAACTATTATGCAACTACTCTACTATGCAAACTATTATGTAATTACACTACATGAATGCAAACATAAATAAACACAAATTATTTAACTCCCCCAAACTTAACAATTACAATGTCCTCATTGTAAAATAAAGCATGAAGTGGACATGGACTTCCCTGTAATCATTTAAGCTTGTGGTGATGGTGGCGCTAGCGGCGACGATCATTTTTCTATCCATTGAACCTTCAATACCTGTAATGAAGAGAGACAACATGGATTAGAATAACACTTAGATTTCTATCTACTAAATAAACTAGGAAAGCATATAAATAAATAAAAATAAAAAAAATTCCTGGGTTGCCTCCCAGTTAGCGCTTGAATTATAGTCTTTCTACCGACTTTTGTGCGTCAACGCTATCCAATTCCTCTTCGATAATTGAGGAACCTCCATCCATCGAAAATAATATAGCTTTTGGTAGGTTCCCATTTACGATGGTAATGCATCAAAGTCACCTAAAGATGCTCGATTTGGTATGATCTCAATCAAGAACGTCGCACAGCTAGGTGTTTTCTCCATTGTGTATGTGATCACTTTGGGGCATGGAAGCTTGTCACACACAATGGGCTCTTCGTCTATATTCTCTTTCTTTTCCCACCATGGATTGAAAATTGTACTCACTCTTATGTCAACAAGAGCTTCGTCGACGACATGACTACCAAGTGGGCATGATTTTGAAAATCTGACTGACTCTTTGATCTTCGGTGGAGACCCATTTAGATCTTTGTGGACCTCTATTTCATTATCCCCAATTGTCTCCACACTTCCTATATCTTGTGGCTCATCCAGGTATAGATTTTGCTCGAGCACTTCATCAATCTCGGAATCCTCGTCATAACACCAATTATTTTAAGGAAGGTTGCTTACGACTTTGGTCATTTGCTCTATCTGATCCATAAGATTTTGAATTGACCTCGCTTGATTACTCATCTTCTCCTCATTTACTGCTACTAACTTGGAAAACAATTCCTCCAACCTTGAATTATCTGTCTCTTGTGACACTGGAGGTGGACATGAAAATTCCGGTGTGTCTGACGGATTTAGAGCGTAATGTTGGTCTTCATAAGTATCGCTCCATGATGAATCTGGGTGATACCCCCAAACTTGATGATAATTAGCATATGTATAATCGTTGAGGTATTCACCATACTGTACTGGCCCAAGATTGATGGTGCATTGATTACTCGGGTGATTTCCAGCACAATAGTTACAAATAATTGCAATCCTTCGACTCCTTTGGGCTGCAAAAACGTCCAACTTCCTCGAAAGTTCTTCAATCTGTGCTGACATTGCAGAAAGTGTCACGAGTATGTCAATCTCCGCTCCCCTTGGCTGAGTCATTCTTGCCATCCTTCGACTCCGTTGGGCTGCGATAACCTCCAACATCTTCGAAGTTGCCTCAATTTGTATTGGCTCTATAGAAGATGTATTAAGTCCATCAATCCCTGTTTCCCTTGGTTGAGTCATGTTCGTGTATGGCCATTGATACGCAAAGTCATCCATGGTACCTGAAAAGAGAGAAATATAGGAAGAGAATTAAAAATAAAAATAAAAATGTTTAAATTAAGACTAATTTGATTGAAATTAATATTGGCAAAGAGATATTAAACTAATTCCCCGGCAATGGCGCCAAAAACTTGTTGGGTAAAATCAATACGCTCAAACCACGCAAGTGTACGTAGTCAACAAGTAATATAGTAGTGAATAGAGTATCGTTCCCACGAAGACAAATTAGCAAGAATTTTAACTTCACAATTATCAATTTTCTATTAACCCTAATTTTATTAAACTAATCAATTCAATGGTTTTTAATTATAGAAACTAAGTTAATAAATAAATAAACTACCACAAAATAGTCACCAATATCAAAATCCAAAATTTCAAACAATTAATGGAGAATTAGACTTATGATTTCACCCTGAGCTTTACTCTGATTTTCAAACCTTTATTCCAACTCAATTTAATATCCCAGTTTATTAATCAAAAACACGAATGTAATACTAGCCACCTCTCGATGCACTAATACCGTATTAACATCAATCCATAATTAAGATAGAAATCTGTTAAACACCTAAATTAACCAACTCACTATATCTCTATGTGAACTGCAATTAAAGAAGGTTTAAGTTCAAGCTCTCTATACGATTATATGTGATGTCAAGCGTATCTCTACCTTAACAATAATCAAAAATCTGCTATTGACAAAATTCATGACACATGCTATATTAACTAGGTCTAGATTCGAATCTCCTCTCTCGATTCCATTCAAATCCACAAAAAATTGTTGATCAGGCAATTCATAAATTCACACTCGAATTAACATAGATAAACTGAAAATATATTATTGAATTGGAAATCAAAGCTTTAGAATCATCGTTTCGCCCAAAGATCCATCACAAGTCTAATAAGTGAATTAATTCATAATGAATGAATTCAAAACTGAATAATATACTGAAAACATCCTTCCAATCACAAATAAGACTTAAGAGAAGAAGAATATTGAAAACCCCTTCACGTAGACTCGATTCGCAATTGTCGTGACAATCTCTGAAAATTACTCCTCCAAAGTTGCACTTGAATCCTAGAAATCCTCTTGAATTATGCTCCGTGTGTTGTATGATTGTTGTATATCAAAGTAATATTAAGCTCTTCTCCTTATTTTGGTTGACGTCCCCTCATATAAAGTCCAGGTGCCTAACGGAGTCCCAAAAACCGTGCACCAGCAGACATCAAAACCGAACAGGACACTTCAAAAAATGGGACTCCAGCTTATGTGGTGGTATTGACTTAAAAAGGTTCGCTCAAGTGTTAAGCTATCGCTAAAGGATTTTTCTACTTTCATGCGTTTTTCCACTTTTGCTCTAAAACTCCGCCATTCTTCACCTCTTGCATCCATGACCACCCTACACATAAATTAACACAAAAAGAGTAAAACAAACACAAAACACGAAGATAACTATGAATTTAAACTTGAAATGAATATTGATTCGTGTATATAAAATCCACTTATCACATATCATCCTCAAACGGATGGGCAGTCAGAAAGGACTATTCAAACTCTTGGAGATTTATTAATACTCTGTGTCCTTGACTTCAAGGGAAGTTGGGACAAGTTCTTACCATTGGTGGAGTTTTCCTACAACAATAGTTATCAAACAAGTATTGGTATGGCTCCATTTGAGGCGTTGTATGGAAGAAAGTGTCGTTCTCCAGTATGCTGGGATGAGGTGGGTGAAGCAACGTTGTTGGGACCGGATTTGGTACGTATGACTACGAAAAATATCCAAACAATCCGACAATGTATAAAAACCTCACAAGATCGACAAAAGAGTTATGACGATCTTCATCGAAAGGACGTGGAATTCAATATTGGAGATCATGTGTTGTTACGTGTTGCTCCATGGAAAGGAGTTACGAGATTTGGAAAGAGAGGAAAGCTCAATCCTCGATTCATCGGCCCATTTTTAATCCTCGATCGAGTAGGAACTATGGCCTATAGACTCGCCTTACCGCCAAGTATGTCTCGTGTTCATAACGTTTTTCACATATCTATGTTACGTAAATATATGAAATACCCGAACCATATTATTGAACTAGAACCAGACGAGATAGAAGAAGATTTAACATATGAAGAGTTATCTGTTAAAATCTTGGATAAGAAGGATCATATTCTACGCTCAAAGGTTATACCTCAAGTCAAAGTTTTTTTGGAGAAACCACGATATGCAGGAAATAACCTAGGAGTTAGAATCTGAGATGAAGTCAAGATATCCTCACCTCTTCGATATACTAGGTACGTACCCTAATTTTGAGGACGAAATTTCATAAGAATGGGAGGTTGTAAGACCCCAACTTTTATGAATAAAGAATAATTTTCTCGAATTATATTTTTGAATATTATGATGTGGATTTGATATAATGTTATAGTTGTGGGTAATATTTACAAATTTTACAAAGTAAGCAAGTGGTTATATAATATTCGATTGGCTCTGGGAATATTCATTTTAACAGGAATATAAATGACGACAAGACAATCATTAAGTGGACCCCATTAGCGGAAGTATTGTCGTAGTTAGAAAAAGATGTAATTATCTTTTATAAAAATAACGATTTAAAGTTTTACCATTAAAACTATTGAACTACGGTAGTAAAAGTAAATGCGATGTCTGGCGTGGTTGCGTAGTAGCATTACCGGTATTGATTATTGATGCTTACGTGAAGTCACTTAGTTATACTCAATTATTGCTACAAAGAATTCTTGATCATATCTCTCATATTATTGATTCAATTATTGTCACGGTATCATCTGCATAATATGTTATATTATTAAATCAATAATTGAGATGACAAAGTAATTCATATTATTATTTGCAATATTGACAATGTCTAGAAGTTCTGTCAAGGAGAGGTTTGGTCACCTAATTGCGCGCCAATAAGGAGAAATTCTTATCGGAAAGCCCCCTCTTTCCTGAGAATGACCTGGTTGTTAAATATTGTGAATTATAATATTAATGATGAATAAGTTCGTGTTGATTAAAGATGAAATGGATAGTTCCATTGTGTTGGAATTATTAGTGTTAGTGAAAATTGACATTTATTTCGATAATAAATGATGTCTGGAGGTTATGTTGACCAATCGGGTAATTAACCGGGTAAATGAGCAATTAATTGTTATTAATTCACATGATTATAACTATTTGTTCATATGTGTGTACTATTGATTCACATTCTTGTATTATTAGGGGAGGTGGTGCAAGATTGATAATACTTGCATGACTAAGTTAAAAATGGAGGTATAGTTGAAGGTACTATACTGTAATTCGTATTTTCACATGATTATTGATTCACATGATTGAACTATTGATTCACATTATTTACTATTAGGGGAGGTGGTGCAAGTTTAATAATACTTGCAGAACTAAATTAAAAATGAAGAAAAAGAGGAAGGTATTATACTGTAATATTTTGAGCCCCAAAACGTGCAATTATCGAAACTATATTTTCCTATAAATAGAAGATCATTCTTCCTTCATTTCTCACCAATTCACTAAATCTATAGAGTAATTATTATAGAGAGAAACTATAGAGAGAAAGAAGAAGAGAAGTCTACTACCTCTCTATTCCAGTATCAAGTTTTATTCTAAGGTAAGGGGTATTATTCTTTTGTATTCATGAAGAGAGTTATTTTCTTTCAATACTCGTAAGGGTTGTTTTTCCAATCTTTATTATTATGTTGGAATAACTTGTCTATGCGAAGTACCGCATACATGGTAAAATTCTTCTGTTATTCTATTCTTTTTATTATTCATTGGAATAACTCATTTGCAGACGGCCTATCGCACGTACGGTGAATTATGTTGTTATTCCATTCTTTATTATTCTGTTGGAATATCCTGTCTGTGCGGATTACGCATAACCTGGTTCCATTCTTTATTATTCTGTTGGAATATCCTGTCTGTGCGGGTTACGCATGACCTGGTTCCATTCTTTAGTATTCGGTTGGAATAACATGTCTATGTGGATTACCGCATGCATAGTGAATGATCCTTCGTATTCATTCCTTATTAAATTGTGGAAATGATCTATCTACGTGGATTACTACATGACGGGCAAAAATCCATTTGCGGTTTCATATATTCGATTATACTCAGTTGGTTAAAGTTTTGGCTTCTATACTCCATGAAATTAGTGGAATATCCTTGATATTTGCGCTTCATCCAGTATCTTTTCATGGAAATATTCTTCTGAGCATTCTTGAATTTTACTCCACAAAGAAGTATCATGTTGACAATTTGGACGTTATTGATTTCTGGATAAATTAAAATTATAAATCTTTAAAATTTATCCTTGAACTTATTTTATTGAATTATTATGTCATTGTCATCATCCTCATGCTTATATTATGATTAAAGTCATCTTTGGCTTACGTGCATAGATGGACTTGGTATGATTATGACCAGGGATTATTCTGTATAATCATGACTGTAATGTGAGGAATGTTGTGGTAAAAGTCCTCATTGGCCTGTAGTTCATTGATGGACAGTTGTTGATATGATTATGCCCAGGGATTATTTGGTATAATCATGACCATTGATGATTACATGAATATCCTTGGCCGTGATGCAGGGATGATTCGATTTTATTTATTGTCGAGTCTCAATGATAAAGTTGATGAAAAACTTTTTAAATCATAGAAGATAGTAGATTTTATGCTCTACTTGACTCTTCTAATGGATTGCTTGTTTCGCTGCAGTTAAACTTGTTGTCTATTATATTCTATATGTTTAACATTATTGAAGGCTAATGATAATTTATTCTGCATTATCTTAGTCATAATATTTCTTACTGGGCTAGTTGAGCTCACCCTTTCTTTCACTGTTCTCTTCAGGAAATGAGAACATAGTCGGGACTAGTCGGGGAACGGAGTGATGGTCCAAATGATAGTATTAGTAGGCCTCACTATTCTGTTAAATAGTGTGATAATAAATGAATGAAGACTCCCTTGAGTGTGGATATTATCTAGATGACAATATTCTTATTAAAACTCTTAGATTATGTTTTGTCGTATTTTACACAACTGTTGTATAATTAAGTTGTATTTGAATTTTTTACCATGTATTTGGCGACTCAAGATGGGTGATGTATACATGTTTTGGGGGCGTCACATTTAGGATACTTTTGGGAAAAAAATAGTTTAGGGTGCAAGTGGGACATCGGGGCAAACATCAGGGGCTTTTTTGACCCTTTGCCCTTTTTTGAAATCTTTCAACTATTGTGACGCATACACAATGACCTTGCCATGCTGCATTAGCACACATCCAAGTCCTCTATGCGACGCATCACTATACATTACAAATCCTCCTGTATCATCTGGTAATGATATTACAAGCGCTTCACTCAACCTCCTCTTCAACTCTTGAAAACTATCTTCGCATTTGTTCGTCCATACGAACTTCACTGTCTTCCTTGTTAGATTGGTCAACGGGGTTGCTATCTTAGAAAAATCTTGGATAAATATTCGATAGTACCCGACTAACCGTAAGAAACTTCTTACTTCTGTTGGCGTCCGTTGTTCCCAGTTACTTACTGCCTCCACTTTTGCAGGATCCACAAAAATTCCATTTTGATTTATCACGTGTCCTAAAAACTGAACCTTTTCCATCCAAAATTCACATTTCAAAAATTTAGCGTACATCTTTTCCTTTCTCAATGCTTCCAATACCATCTTCAGCTGTTCGGCGTGCTCTTCCTTAGTCTTTGAATAAATTAAAATGTCGTCGATAAATACTACTACGAACTTATCTAAGTATGGCTTGAAAACTCGGTTCATCAAGTCCATGAATGCTGTCGGAGCATTAGTCAACCCAAATGACATCACTAGAAATTTGTAATGTCCGTAACGAGTTCGAAACGTCGTCTTTGGTATGTCCTCCTCTCGCACTTTCAACTGATGATAACTCATTCCTAAGTCTATTTTGGAAAAAAACTTCGCTCCCTTCAGTTGATCGAAAAGGTCGTATATCCTTGGCAACGGATATTTATTCTCAATCATCACTCGGTTCAACTCCTGATATTCGATACAGAGCCTCATCGATCCATTCTTCTTCTTTACAAACAACACTGGTGCTCCCCAAGGAGACACACTCGGCCGAAAGTAACCCTTATCTAGCAACTCTTACAATTGAATCATCAATTCCTTCATTTCTAATGGCGCCATACGATATGGGGCTTTCAAAATCGGTGTCGTTCCTGGTTATAAGTCTATTATGAATTATATTTCTCTGTCTAGTGGAAGACCAGGCAAATCATCTGGAAACATGTCTTGGAAATCTCTCACTACTGATATATTTTTCATTTCTACTCCCTTTTTTTGAGTTTCCACTATATAGGTTAAATAACCTACACGTCCTTTCTTTAGCAATTTCTTGGCCTGCATCATCGTAAGGCAAAATGATTGCTTGAGCGATGAGCTACCATAAAACACTACCTTAGACTGATTTGAATTCTGAAGGTTCACGTTTTTCTTTTAACAATCGATTATCGCAGTGTGGCTAGATAACCAATCCATTCCTAATATCACATCAAACTCTTTTAGTCTAATCGAAATTAAGTTTACGTTTAGTTCGTGACCTCTAATGTTTGCACAACAATTTTGGTAAACGAACTCTACGGGAATCACTTCCTTATTCGCAATCTCTATGTTCAACGAATTTTCTAAGTGTTCATGGGGTAGGTTTAATCGATTAGCAAAGTCTTCAGAAACAAAGAAACAGGTAGCACCCGAATCAAATAATACATAGGCATTTATATTATTGATTGGGAGAATACCTGACACCACGTCCTTCGCAGCCACTGCATCTTGGACAATCATGTTAAAGGTTTGGGCAATACATAATCCATGTACATCTGTTTATACACTCACTCATACATTACACATTAAATTATATAATATATGTAGATTGGTTTATTTCAAAGGATATTTACATTAGACTAGAATATAATTTAGTTGGGTACCAATATTATTTATCATTCCTATTCTATTAAAATAATCATTTAATATTAATTATTGATTTAGTCAAAGTTAATTTCTCTCATAGGTTTAAAATACACATTTAATTACTCCCACACACAATATGATGTCACATAAGACTATTTCTGTAAGACCCCAACTTTCATAAATAAAGATTAAATTTTTCTCGATATATGTTTTGAACATTATGGTGTGGATTTGATATAATGTTATAGTTGTGGGTAATATTTATAAATTTTACAAAGTATGCAAGTTGTTATAAAATATTCGATTGGTCGGGGAATATTCGTTTTAACAGGAATTATTCGTATGACGGCACAATCATTAGTGGACCCCACAACAGAATTATTGTCGGAGTTAGAAAACGACAGAAATATCTTTTTATAAAAGTAACAACGAAAGTTTTACCGTTAACTGTTGAAATACCCACGATAAAAGTAATAATACTGGCGTGGTTCGTAGTAAGAGTAACACGATATTGATTATTGATGTTTACGTGAGAAGTCACTCAGTTATATTTAATTATTGCTACAGTAATTGCTGCACATTATCTCACGTTATTTGATTCAATTGTTGTTAATATTTATATTATTAAATCAATAATTGAGATAACAAGTTCTTCATATTATTATTTACATAATTAACAATGTCTAGAAAGTTCTGTCGAGGAAAGGGATATGGTCACCTAATTGCGCGACAATAGGGAGAAATCCTTATCGGAAAGCCCCCTCTTTCTTGGGAACGATCTGATTGTGAATATTGAGAATTATAATAATGATGAATAAATGTTGTTAAAAATATTGAGGGGATTTTTATGAAGTATTTGTTGTAAATTTTACTTGTTATTTGGACCCCCATTTACCCCTTTTTCAAAATAATCGGTATAAAATTGTTTAGTATATATATATATATATATATATATATATATTATATGTGTGTGAAAGTGACATGTGGGGTGGTGGGGCCCACATGTGGGATGAAAAATGAAAATGGGGTGGAGGGGAGGAAACGTGTTTGGGAGGGAGTATTAGTATTATATATATATATATATATATATATATATATATATATATATGTGTGTGTGTGTGTGTGTGTGTGTGTGTGTGTGTGAATAATTGTGTGTGTGAGTGTTGCCTTTGCCATAAGGGTAAAGGTTTAAATATATATATATATATATATATATGCAAGGATCAAGAACATTCTTCTTAAATAACATTCCTCCTTAAATAGCACTCCTTTATTAAAACGACGTCGTTATGGAGTGACTTAAAAGAGTGTGGTCCCACTTGTTTTTCTTTTATTTTCAAAAATGCCACCCGCGGCGACTCCAAAACGACGTCGTTTTAATAAAAGAGTGCTATTTAAGGAGGAATGTTATTTAAGAGGAATGCTCTTGATCCTTGCTCTATATAAATATATATATATATATTATAAATTTTATTTTATATAAAATAGAATATATTATATTTTATTATGCATAGTGTTTGCATAGTAAATCATAAAAAAAATCAGTCGAACGTTGCCCGTTACTGTGCAGTCCGTGATTTTCTAAATTCAAATAGTATCCTTCCATTCTCCTATAAATAGGATGTTTAGTTTAGAATTGAAAATCACACCAGAATTAGAGAATTCTTCTTCTATAATATTGAGCGTATTTCTTCAGAGTTTTAAAAAGCTTTGAGCGTAGAAAACAGTGAAAATTTTCTTCAAGAATACGCCTGTTATACCAATTGGAATACTCTTCTTTTTAAGGGAAGGGATATTATTTTTGTTCAATATTCGTAAAAAATAATATTTTCTTCCATACTCTATAGTATGTAAGTAATATTATTTCGTTTCAGATTCCGAATTCTACACCCATTTTGTTAAAGTTTTGGCTTCTATACTCCATAAAATTAGTAGAATATCCTTGAAATTTATGTTTCATCTAGTATATTTTAATGAAAATATTATTCTGAACATTCTTGATAAATTTTAACTTTTTCATGTCGGAGTACTATTCACGGGGTATTATTCCAGAAGTACTATTCACGAAGGTACTATTCATGAGGGTACTATTCACCCGGGGTACTATTCATGACAAAAATTAATTTCTTTTCGGTCCAAATCATTTTTGATACAATATTATTCTTGAATTTTACTCCACAAAGCAGTATCATGTTGACAATTTGGGCGTTTTTGAATTCTGGATAAATTAAATTATAAATATTTAAAATTTATCCTTTGCTTTCATTTAATTGAATTACTATATCATTGTCATCATCGTCATGTTTATATTGTGATGAAAGTCATCTTTGGTCATAGTGCATACATGGACTATTGATTGGTATGATTATGACCATGAATTATTTGGTATATGCATGACCGTAATGTTACAGATGATGTGGTAAAAGTCTTCATTGGCCCGTAGTGCATTGATGGAAAGTTGTTGGCATGATCATGACCATTGATGATTACACGAATATCTTTGGCCCGTAGTACATGGATAATTCGTGGACATGATACTAATGAATATCCTTGGCCAATAGTGCATGGGTGATTCGATGACGTGGATTATATATTAAGCTGATTCTCAGCGATAAAATTAATGATAAAGTTTTTAAATCATAGAATATAGTAGATATAATGCTCTATTTGACTTTTCTAATGGATTGCATGTTCTGCTGTAGTTAAACTTGATATTTATTATATTTTATCAGTTTAACACTGTTGAAGGCTAACGATAATTTATTCTGCATTATCTTAGTCATAATATTTTTTACTAGGCTAGTTGAGCTCACCCTTTTGCTTTCTTTGTTCTCTTCAAGAAATGAGAACGTAGTCGAGACTAGTCGGGGAATGGAGTGACGGTCCGAGATGGTTGTTTTAGTAATCATCACTATTTAGTGTGATAATAAATGTAATGGGAATTGAATTTAAGTTTGAATATTATCTAGAAGACAATATTCCTGTTAAAACTTTCAGCTATGTTTTGTCGTATTTTACACGACAGTTGTATTGATTAAGTTTGTATTTGAATTTTGTACCATGTATTTGGCGACCCAAAATGGGTGATGTATACCTATTTTGGAGGCGTCATAATTTCACACAACTTAGTAAATTACATAAGTTAAGCTTACTTTTATCATATAGTTTTATATAATAATTATTTACATCCCAATGTCACACCTCATTTTATATTGGAGGAAAAACCTTATTATATATGATTTCTCCTTACATGTTATTGTTCATGATAATAGGAATTAGTCAATCACATTATGTAATTATTTATTTATTAATAGTACTAATTAATTTAATCGATTTCACCATTAATTAAATTAGTACTTTCTCATTTCAGCACTTTGCCACATTAGGCATAATTTCACAAGCTTATACTAAGCTTCTCATCACTTCTACTACATTGCTTAATTATAACATGCTTATTCAATTAAATTAGTTACCACAACTCATGCCAACACTATATATATTTATATTCAAATAAATATTTAAACAATCTTTATTCTCAATATTAATACTTATTAAAATTCGCAGGTATTACAGCACCAATAAAGAAAACATTGACACTTCAAGTCGAGAGTAACAATGAAAGTGATCACGGAGATTTTGATGAAGAAATTGAAATGCTCTCAAGAAAAATCGAGAGACTACTTCAAAGAAAGAAACAAATGAATAATCAAAAAGGTAGTTAAACTCCAATGATTAAGTCCAAAACAGAACAAGAAGAAGAATCTGGCCAACTTTGTTTCATGGGACTAGTAGACGATGATCAACTTGAGCTAACGAATTTTCATGAAGCTTTTGCAATATCTACATCTGATTATCTTCCTTTACAAAATAAAAATAAACAGCTCAAAAAAAAGTACCTATTTTAATAATTGCGTAAATGAGCTAATGAATGAAGTTAAGTCATTAATTAAAGAGAGAAAAAAAAATGAATATCTTAAAAATGAAAATGAATTTTTAAAAGAAAATTTGAAAATGAGATATGCATGCATAGATGCTTTTAATGATGGAAAATGATGAATGTGAAACATGATGATGCTATAACAAATGCAGAAATATCATCTTTCAAAAATGATCTTGCTAAATTTGTGCAACGAGAAAAGAACCTAAATGTTATGTTAGGGGCACAAAGGTCTAGTCTTGATAAACAAGGAATTTGGTATAATCCTTTAAAATGTGGAAAATAGAACTAATAATAATATTAGAATGATTAATAAAAAATGAATGCATAAACCACTTTATTGTTCACCATTTGTTACTTGCAAAAAATATTGTTTTAAAGGTCATTTTAATTCTAATTGTAATAAAACTAGAATAAAACAAATTTGGGTAAAGAAATGTGATTTATATGCTACTAACCCAAAAGGATCTAAGAAGATTTGGGTATCAAAAAGGTAGAGACTATTTGTTTGTTTTGTAGATATCTCAAGGTCAAAAAGGAGACGGATAGTACTTTACTTTGAGAGAGTAAGTTACCAATAAATTATTTGGCGGAATCTGTAAGTACCTCATGTTTTTTTGGAGTTTTAATTAGATATATTATTATGAAAACTCTATGGATTTCTTATTACAATGGTTCATATTATAATTTATTCAAAAGCTTTTGTTGTGCTAAATGTTCTATATTTTATACAAATGATAATATTTATAAAAGGTTGAGGAATCTGTATTTGTAATTTTAGATGAATTTAACCATGATCTGTCAAAGGAAGAGAATGAGAATTTTGCAGGAAAAGTCAACCTAAATCGTGGAAATTAGACAGCTCAATCCAGACAGTCTAACACGTCCGCATCAGAAGAAAAAATAGATGAACCAGGAAAACAGACATATGAAATCAGACAGCCTAACCCGTCTGTTTTAGAAGAAAAATTAGATATGCAGACACTTAAATTCAGACAGCTCGACCCGTCTACTTTAAAAGAAAAGTCAGACAAACATTCATAGGCAAAAGCTGTAAGACCACAACTTTTATGAATAAAGATGAATTTTCTATAAATCATTTTTGAATATTATGGAATGAATTTGATATAATGTTATAGTTGTGGGTAATATTTATAAATTTTGCAAAGTACACAAGTTGTTATATAATATTCGATTGGTCGGGGAATATTCGTACAACGGCACAATCATTGGTGGACCCCACAACGAAATTATTGTCGGATTGAGAAAACAACAAAAATACTTTATGAAAATAACGGCGGAAGTTTTACCGTTAAGTGTTGAAACACCCGGTGTTAAAAATGCGAATGTCTGGCGTAGTTAGCACAAAGAGTAGCACCAGATTGATTATTGATGCTTACGTGAGAAGTCACCGGTTTTGTTCAAATATTGTTACAAAGAATTCTTTGATAAGTATCTCACGTTATTTGATTCAATTATTGTCAATATTTTATAATCAATAATTGAGATGACAAAGTTATTAATATTATTATTTGCAATATTAACGATGTCTAGAAGTTCTGTCAAGGAGAGGTTTGGTCACCTAATTGCGCGCCAATGGAGAGAAATCCTTATCGGAAAACCCCCTCTTTCCTGGGAACGACCTGGTCGATTAATATTGTGAATTATAATAATGATGATGAGTTTTGTTTTATTAGTATTATTAATATAATAAAACATAAAAGCTTTTTATATAAAATAAAATACTTTTATAAAGTTATTCGTTTTATTAGACTAATAGTAAAATCTTTTTATATAAAACAGAATACTTTTATAAAGTTATCTATTTTATTAGACAATAATTAGAATATATTGTATTTTATTATGCATAGTATTTGCATAGTGTCTGCATAGTAAAATCTTTTTATAAAGTTATTCGTTTTATTAGATTATAAATAGAATATATTATATTTTATTATAAACCAATCTGGACCGTCCGTTTAAAGTAAATCAATCTGGACCGTTCATGAATTAGTTACTATGCAGTCCATTCTTCTATAAATAGAAGCTCATTCCTTCATTATTTCTTACGAATTCACTGAAACTCTAGAGAGAGAAACTATAGAGAGAGTTCTTCTTCTATAATCTTGAGCGTATTTCTTTAGAGTTTAAGAAAGCTTTGAGCGTAGTGCAAGTTTTCTTTGAGTATATCCTCGCCCTACCAGTCAAAATACTCTTCTTTTACGGTAAGGGATATTATTTGTTGTACTCGTTAGGGGTATTCCTTCTTTCTTATTGGTGAAATTCTTTTGTTATTCCATTCTTTATTATTACATTGAATAACTCGTATCTGTGAGGATACCCTATACTTGGTGAAATTCTTCTGTTATTCCATTATTTATTATTCTGTTGGAACATCTTGTCTGTGCGTTTATGCATGACTTTGTTCCGTTGTTTATTATTCTATTGGAATATCCACATTATGCGTTACGCGTACACCTGGTTCCATTATTTATTATTTCGTTAAAATAACTTTTTCATGTAAGGCTATCGCATCGCATACTGGCGATTTCTTTTGTTATTCCATTCTTTATTATACTCAGTTGGTTAAAGTTTTGACTTCTATACTCCATGAAATTAGTGGAATATCCTTGATATTTGCGCTTCATCCAGTATCTTTTCATGGAAATATTTTTTTGAGCATTCTTGAGTGTTACTCTACAAAGAAGTATCATGTTGACAATTTGGACATTATTAGTTCCTGGATAAATTAATTCTTGAACTTGTTTTATTCAATTCTTATATCATTGTCATCATCCTCATGTTTATATTATGTTGAAAGTCATCTCGTGGCTTGTAGTGCATAGATGGACTTGGTATGATTATGACCGAGGATTATTGATTGTAATCATGAATAGTAATGTTACAAATGATGTGGAAAAAGTCCTCATTGACTCGTAGTGCATTGATGGACAGTTGTTGGCATAATCATGACCATTGATGAATACACGAATATCCTTGGCTGTGGTGCATGGATAATTTGTGGTTGTGATACTAATGAATATCCTTGGTTGTAGAAGGATGATGTGGATGGATTATTTATTAAGTGAGTCTCAATGATAAAAGTCATGAAAATCCTTTTAAATCATAGAAGATAGTAGATTTTATTCTCTACTTGACTCTTCTAATGGATTGCTTGTTCACCGCAGATTAAACTTGATGTTTGTTATATTTTATCGGTTTAACTTTGTTGAAGGCTAATGATAATTTATTCGCATTATCTTAGTCATAATATTTCTTCTTTGGGCTAGTTGAGCTCACCCTTTTGCTTTCATTGTTCTCTTGTGAAATGAGAGCGTAGCGAGGGGACTAGTCGGGGAACAGAGTGATGGTTTAGATAATAGCATTAGTAGTCCTCACTATTCTATGAAATAGTGTGATAATAAATGTAATGAGGACCCCGTTGAGTTTGTATATTGTCTAGATGACAATATTTGCATTAAAACTCACAGCATATGTTTAGTCGTATTTTACACGACTGTTGTATAATTAAGTTGTATTTGAATTTTGTACCATGTATTTGGCGACTCGGGATAGGTGATGTATACCGATTTTGTGGGCGTCACAATTAGTATCAAAGCTTAGGGATATGATCCCTGGCTAAGATGTGAGAATAGAATTAGGAGGGGAGCGACGGGGAATTCCTTCGCTAGTATGACCTACCTAAGTTTATTTGGTATTTAATTGGGCGGTCAGAATATAGGGATAATATGTTACATGTCAATTAACCTTTGTTTTGTGGCAGTATCTGAAAATGACATCCGAGAATGTTGAGAATAGCAACGGAGCACAGGCGACACTTGATTCACCACATATCAATAATCAGGATAATGTGCATCAGGAAGGCGACAATCCTCATGCAAACAACAACACTAACCAAATGATGAATGATGAAATGTTCAGAGGCTTTATGCAATTCATGCAATAGCAGGCGAGAGCGGCTCCTGTCCAAAATGTAGGTGGAAACACTTGAAACTCTTGGACGGTCACCGCTAAACAGTTCAAGGAGCTGGGACCACCGGAGTTTATTGGAGAGCCAAAACCACTTAAGGCGGAAGCATGGATAAACCAGATCACCAAGATATTTAATTTCTTGGGATGCTCCGAGGAGCAAAAGGTTCCCTTTGCCGCCTTTATATTGTGAGGAGAGGCAGATTACTGGTGGGAATCGGTAAAGCGTACTCAACCTGCCGCACTGAAGATGTCTTGGGAGAAGTTCCAAGAACTATTCAACGACAAATACTTTCCCGAAAGTATTCACCACATAAAAGAGGTAGAGTTCATTAAGTTGGAGCAGAATAATATGACCATGTCGCAATATGAAGCTAAGTTTGCCGAGTTATCTCGGTTTGCGTCCCACTTGGTGGATAATGAAGAGAGAATGACGAGGATGTTTTTAAGAGGTTTAAAGCCAGAGATACGTCAACATCTTATTTCTCATAAACTGTGTTTGTATTCAGATATTGTAAATAGGGCTCAGTTAGTAGAGCGCGATAACGAGTCAACGCAACCAAAAGAGAGCAGTCATCGAAGCGGTGATAACAAGCGTGGAGGAATCAATGAGCCGTAAGTGGTAACCACTTCGGTGGTAATCGTGGCCAAAAACAATAAGAATGGACATTTCAAGAAGAGGAGATTCAACAATGATGGAAAGACGTCAAAGACCAAAGACCCGTTGTTAAGGAAGGAGAACGACCACCTATCATATGCTTCAAATGCAGAGGGGAGGGACACATCAGTCCAAACTGCGTGATGCCGTCCAAAGCATGTTATAATTGTGGAAGAAAAGGTCACTTAGCCAGATTTTGTCGTTCACCGAAGACAAGTTCAGCTAAGATTGAGGCACCAAAGGCCGTCCCAGAAAATTCAAAGCCGGTAGTGCAAGGGAGAGTGTTTGTTGTAACCTCCCAGAAAGCAAGGAACCCGAATGAGGTCATCACGGGTAAGCTTATCATAAACTCTAGCGAAGACTATACTTTATTTGATACCGGTTCTACCCATTCTTTTATTTCTCCTACTTGCGCTCAACGATTAAATTTTACTCCGGAGAAATTAGACTTTGATTTATCTGTGGAAACTCCGTTGGGAGAAACTTTCATTACATCCACTGTTTATAAGTCTTGTTTGGTTCAAATCGGTACCCTCACATTACCTGTCGATCTCATTTCATTGAAAATATTTGCATTTGATATGATTCTAGGGATTGATTGGTTAAGTACTCATCATGCTAAAATTGATTATTTTCGTAAGGTTGTTAGCTTTCATATTCCTAATCAACCTATTATGCGAATTCAAGCGACCAAACCATTAAAATTAATTACGGTCATCTCAAGCTACAAAGCTATTCGTTTATTGAAAAACGGATGTCAAGCTTTCTTAGCTCATGTCACGGATCTAAACAAAAATACGTCAGTTTTGAATGATATTTCTATTGTTAATAAATTCCCTGATGTATTCCCTGAAGAACTTCCTGGGCTACCCCCAAAGTGTGAAATTGAATTTTGTATCGACCTTGAACCCGGTACAAAACCCATTTCCAAAGCCCCATATCGAATGGCTCCTATTGAACTTCAGGAGTTAAAGACCCAATTGTAAGAATTGTTAGACATTGGTTTCATTCGTCCTAGTACGTCTCCTTGGGGTGCTCCTGTTCTATTCGTGAAGAAGAAAGATGGGAGTATGCGACTTTGTATTGATTATCGAGAGTTGAATCATGTCACCATTAAAAATAGGTACCCATTGCCACGTATTGATGGCCTGTTTGACCAGTTGCAAGGAGCTAAATTCTTTTCAAAGATTGATCTTCGTTCCGGATATCTCTAATTGAAGATTAGAACCGATGACATTCCAAAGACGGCTTTCAGAACTCGGTACGGGCATTATGAATTCCTAGTCATATCTTTTGGATTGACTAATGCTCCTGCTGCCTTCATGGATATGATAAACCGAGTATTCAAGGAATATTTGGATCACTTTGTGGTCATCTTTATTGATGACATCCTTATTTATTCCAAAAGCCGTGAAGATCATGAGCATCACTTGAGGCTGACACTCCAAAAGCTTCGTGAGTACAAGTTTTATGCCAAATTGAAGAAATGTGATTTATGGCTTGAGGAAGTAGCATTCCTTGGGCACGTAGTATCAAGTCATGGAATATCTATTGAGCCGACAAAGATTGAAGCAATTCAAAGCTGGGAGCAACCTAAATCAGTGATCGAAGTACGTAGCTTTCTTGGCTTAGCTGGTTATTATCGGAGATTCGTGGAAGGATTTTCTCGAATAGCTACTCAGTTAACTCAGCTGACTCAGAAAGATACAAAGTTTGGTTGGAGCGAAGAATGTGAGAAGAGTTTTCAAGAACTCAAGAGGAGACTCATTTCAGCACCTGTTCGACAATACCATCTGCCTCGGAGGGATTTGTCATCTACAGTGATGCTTCGGGCAAAGGGTTGGGATGTGTTCTCATGCAACATGGGAAAGTCATATCATATGCCTCAAGACAACTCAAAGAATATGAGAGGAATTATCCTACTCATGACCTAAAGTTAGCAGCTGTTGTCTTCGCACTTAAAATTTGGAGGCACTACTTGTATGGGGAGAAGGTGGAGATCTTTACGGATCATAAAAGCCTCAAATATTTCTTCACTCAAAAGGAACTCAACATGCGATAACGACGTTGGCTTGATCTGTTGAAAGAATATGATCATACCATCCAATACCATCCCGAAAAGCTTAAGCGTGCTAGTTGACGACGATTGAGTAGAAGAGCATATGCAAGTACGAAAGTGCGATATTGTCAACACAAAGGCCCATTTTATGTGACTTGCAAAGGATGGAGATAGAGTTAAAGACTCCAGAGACCCATGTGATGATGGCGAATATACTGAGTAGAACCGACTTTAATTGATAAAGTTAAAGTCGCTCAAGCTACTGGACACGGAGGCGATGCGTATGAGGAAGAAAGTGCAAGAAGGTGCTATCGCCGGAAGCAAGAATCGATGAAGAAGGAATACTTGAGTCAACTCCGGACTTTGTGTTCTTAACGACCACGATTTAAAGTATAAAATCATGATGGAGGCGCACAACACACCGCTTGCAATCCATCTTGGGAGTACCAAATGTATCATGATATTAAATCATACATTTTGGTGGAGCAATATGAAGAGAGAGATAGCACTGTTTATCTCAAGGTGTCTAACTTGTCAACGAGTTGAAGCGGAGCATCAAGTACTAAAAGGTCCATTGCAACCACTTGAAATTCCAGAATGGAAGTGGGAGCACATTACCATGGATTTCGTTACCGGTCTTCCTAAGGTTTCTCAAGGTATAGATGTGATTTGGGTCATTGTTGATAGATTAACCAAGTCTGCTCATTTTTTACCGATACGAGAAATTTATACACTTGAACGTCTTGCTCGTATGTACACAAACGAGATTGTAAGACTGCATGGTATGCCAGTATCCATAATTTCTGATCGAGACCCAAGATTCACTTCACGATTTTGGTTTAGTTTGCAGAAAGCTATAGGCACAGATTTATGATTTAGCTCAGCATATCATCCTCAGACGGACGGGCAGTCGGAGAGGACTATTCAAACTCTTGAAGATTTATTAAGACTCTGTGTCCTTGACTTCAAGGGAAGTTGGGATAAGTTCTTACCATTGGTGGAGTTTTCCTACAACAATAGTTATCAAGCAAATATTGGCATGGCTGTATAGAAGAAACTATCGTTCTCCAGTATGCTGGGATGAGGTGGGTAAAGCAACGTTGTTGGGACCGGAGTTGGTACGTATGACTACGGAAAAGATTCAAATGATTCGATAACGTATAAAAACCTCACAAGATCGACAAAAGAGGTGTTTATCTCACTCACTAATTCTAATTCATTCCTAATCTAGCTTAGAAATTTCAAGGGAATTTTTATCAACTAAAAGTTGGGGTGCAAAAATGGCCCACGGCCCGCGGCCTGACCTGGATCCAGCCTTGACCCGGCCTGGTCAAAGCCCGACCTGGTCAAAGCCTGGACCGGTCAGGCCTGGCCTGCAAGGCTACCAACAAACCAAAGAATTTTTAGTACAATCGGCCCGACTGGCCTTTAAGAAGCCCTGGTCCGGCACAGCCTAAAGATTGATTCCACCCGAGGCCTGGACCTGCCTGAGGTTTTGACCTACTTAGAGGCCTGGTCTTATATATATGGAAAAATTGGACTTAAAACTCATGCCTTTCTTGTATGTTTTAAGCTGAGGACCCATACGGGATGCAAGTTTATTTTTGAAGGATGCATGTATTTATAGTTTTAATAGCCTATGATAAATTAGTGGTTAGGAGATATGGGACTTAAACTAAGATCCCATATGATCAGCCTAATAATAAATTTCTTCTTCCTCTTTTTTTATTCACTTTGATTCCATTTCTATTAATCATAAATCTTATAAACAATCTACAAAACACCATTGTTGGCAGAAGGCAATGGAAGAAGAATTGAAGGGCCATGTGAAGGGTCTACATTGCAGGGACAAGATTTGCAATCATTAACATATTGGTCGTGGAGATAACTTCGTTACCAACTAGAATTCAGATTATGTTAGTGGTAGGTACATAAGGTACAACGTTAGTTTTTAGCCAGTTTTGAGCAAAATTGAGCTTGGTGAGAGATGGGATTTGGTCATTTGGAATGGTGACAATAATAGCAATACATGTGTAAGCAAAGGCTTTGAGGATATCGGAGTTGGTGTCAAAGAGCCTAACGCGATTGATGATGGTGGATTCTCGGAGGAAGTGCGCGACTTGTGCCGACTGAGGAAGGTTGTCTGCCATGGTGCCATAATTTACTCCCATTGTTCCTTCCACTCCTAAGTAGCAAAAAGGAAAGAAACATTAGCATGTTTAGTAATTTATGGAGACAAAAATAATAAAGCTTTATATAACAACATTATTGAAATGCTAATGAGTGTATTGATTTATTATACCTTTGATGTAAGTTGATGCTATGAGAAGTGGTATTCCGGTGAAGATCATTAAAACTACTAGATTAACCATGGTGGTATTTTTCTCCATGGCTACTTTTGGGTGGTATGGTGAAGGTCAGGAATGGCTCCTTCAGCTCTTAAACTTCAATTCCCTTTCACTTAATATAAAACATGTGGAATGAAAGAACTGGAAGTTTGTTTATAGAAAAGGAAACTAAGTTTGAAGGAATTAATTGAGTTTTATAAAAGGATTTTTCTTTCTCCCTACGTTTGTAAACTTGTTGAGTTATTCACTCTATTGATCAATAGGCTATCCACTCTAAACTTGTTCAATTGTATTTTTATTTCAATGTCCCACATAGTCTAGTTAACATATCTTGTTCCTACTTTTCTTCTATAAATAGAGGAGATGTCAAGTAGGAAATTTTCAAGTAAAATGTACTTAGACTTGTGTTGAGTTTGGCTAGACTTGGCATAGTCCCACATAGTCTAATAAAAAGTTTTTGTCCCTACCTTTCTTTATTAAATGGAGGGGAAGTTGAGTTTAATTTTGTTAAGTAAAGAGCACTTGGGCTCGGCTCTACCGGCCTCTGAAGCTTCAACAGTGTCGCCTTTTGTGATCTAAACACGGCTTTGGCTGGCCCTACCTTATAAAAAAAAAAAGTCAAGGGCTGGCACAGTCAATGGCTAAGGTCCAGCGAGGCTTTAGGCCGGACAGTGACGGGCCTACCTGTTGTGCATCACTAACTAAAAGTACCTAAATAAAATAATCAATAATAAAATACTAAGGTGGTGAAGTCATATATTTGATATCATTCACTACCAAAAAAGGGTTATTTCAGACAGAATATTCTGTCGGAATTAAGCATAATCCGTCGAGATTATGTTAATTCCGACGGAATATTCAGTCAGAAATGTATTCGGATATAAGCACGTCGAAATTAAGTCCATCGATATTTCAGTCGGAGATATATATCCTCAACTGACTAACCTCAACGGAATATTCGGTCGATATTAATCTATTCTCGACTAAATTCTATCCGTCGAGAGTACTTGGTCGAGACTAACCTGCCATGTGGCATCCACTACAAGAAAAATGCTTATCAGAGACCGTTTATCAGCGACCGTATCCGATCGCAGATAGCTATTCGCGACCCAGTGCGGTCGCTGATAGTCGTCGCACAAAATCTAGTCGCTGGGATGCACATCAGCGACCACTACTAGCGATCGACCTATCCGCGATCGATATGAGCGACCGACAAGACAAATGTGATCTCTAAGCTGAGTCAGCATGGTCCAGGGACAAAGCTGACGTGGTCCACGTGGCAGCGACTGCTATCAGCGACCGCATCCGGTCGCTGATACACTCAAATGTTTAGCCGTCTGATCTGCAAAAAATGAAAAATAGATTTTTGTTGTTTTACAGAATTCCCAAAAACCTGTACCTGTTTTGTACCTGCTTTATCCCAACACACAATCACAACAATATAAACAGCATGCACAACCATATAAACATCCATCCTCCACCGACACATACACCAAACAAGTATATAAACCTTTAAAAACCAATATGAATTGAATAAATATAAACAAATCTAATATTGTTTAAGTAACATACATCACTGTTTTGCAAAATGAATATACAAGTACAAGCTTATCAAATAACTACAAAACAACACTAAAGCAGGTACGTCAAGCATCATAGCCTCATTGATCACCCTGTAATTAACAAAATAATAAAACAAGTTACAAATATAGTAACTATGTTGATACTAGTATATATTATGACAATATATACAACAAATTGATTTTATACCTCATCGTCATCCCCATGATGTCCTCTCGCTGCCATTGCCATTCTATCGCTCAAACTAACTCATCGGATCGAGAACCCCAGATGCTCGCCTTGATATCTTGGAAGATCTCGATCTCGACATATAGCTTTCACACAGTCAGTCGGAATATGAACAGCTGGATGACTTGATGACTCTGAAGACTGGGTGGAAGAGCAACCTGAGCCACTGAAGGATGGGCGTCGTCATTGTCCTTGACCTTTAATGTAGTTCTTCTTCACAACAGATGCCCTCTCCCATAACTCTTGATCAATAGGCGGACGTGGAGTGCCTTCAGGATAACGCTCATTCAATAAACGCTTACAAGTATCATGTCATCATGTTAACAATTAAATAGTTAAAAATAAAGCATTGATAAACAAAATCAAGTTGTTAAACTTATTACCGCTATCTTGATAGCATCAAAGTGGAACCATCACGGGTGTACGCACACATCCAAACCAATGGATAGGCTGACCTTGAGACTGAGACTCCTATACAAAAAATAAGACAATAATACTAAGTAAAATGTGATATATTTTCTAGATTTCATGATTGTAAACATATTAAAACTTGAAAATACGTATCGTGACAGTTATATGCTGCAACGGTGAAATACTGTCGCCCTTGTATGTTCCTTTAGCCTTTTCGCCATCGAGTACACCCGAGGATATGTTGGTGGCGGCGATCTCTTTAAATCTTTTCACTGACTCTCGGCTCTCCATTGGTCGCACATCTCAAATTTATATGGATTTGGGTGCACCACCAGGGGCTATGCTCGTGCATGTAATCCTCTCCCTGGCCTGGATGGTCGATCTCGATATTGTGAAGGGCTTTTTGTCGTTCTTTGTTCAAATTATCCTTGGTGCGGACGGCGCACTTCTGCCAGAATAATGTCTGAATCACTAAAGCTTGCGCATCCTCCCATCTATACCTTTTCTGAAAATAAAACAACAATAATAACATTACTAAACAAGTATCCTTAATTAGAATATTATATTATCTGTCATAATTAAAAAACATACTTGAAATTCAAAGCCCAAACAAAGATCCTTGTGGGCGATAGGTGTCTTCCACGTAATCACAGGTGTAGGCCAATTCTGTAAACACAGTTGTGATATGCACTTGACGATCTTATTATCTGAAAAATCACTATAGTATACAAAAATTTACATCAACGATAAGTAGATATATTAAAGCAATTTACATCTAAGTTCTATATATCTTGTATAAATGGAATCTAAAATGCTCATATATAAATGATGTGAGACGTACGTGTTATTCAGAGGAGGGCGAATCTGAATAAGAATTCGATCATCCGGATTAGTAGGGGCCTTGGGCATATGATTAGGTCCCCTACCCAACCCGTGCTTTTTCTGCGCTGTTTCAGAAGCCATCTGTATATTACAAATTTCAAGATGTATATATGAGTTATATCTGATTACATGTATATATGAATATATAAAATGACAATAAACATGACAGTGATATAAACATGTATATATGAATATATAAAATGACAATAAATAAAAATTGCATTTACATAGTTAAGTACATAAACATGACAATGATATAAAAAACATGTAATGCTAAACATATATACATTTCATTTGTTCAAGTGTCTGATTCAGAATCATCTTGTATACGTGTTGCAGATTCATAACCATCATCTGCTTCAGATTCAGTGTCAGATTCAGTCAATAACTCTTCCTCCTCAGTATCAATGTCATCTGACACAAGTATTGACTCAGGATCTAATTCATGTGGTTAATCACCACCATCTAACTGGATTACTTCATTGTCATCCTCCACATTTATTATAGTTTGATTATGAAGCATCTGCTCTTGGTAAATCTCTCCATCAACTACTTCTACATGACTACGCGTGGGAGTATGAATTACAACTTGCCAATCTGTAGGCGGTCTATCCCTTTTCCTAACAGGACTAAGAATATAATATACTTGTACTGTTTGAGTTGGTAAAACAAAGCGGTTCGTTAGAGTACTTGAGACTATGGAGGTCAATATCGGCGATTTCATATCTCACAACACGTATCCCTTTTTACGAATCAAACCAACGAAGACTTGAACAAGTGAATATGACCTCCAGACGTGTCTTGTACGACAACTCTACGATTTCCTCTAACTCCCCATAAAAGGCACGACCAAGCTCATTGTAACAATCTCCTTGGACACACACTCCAGAGTTCATTGTTCTTTTACCGCGCCCATATGCCTTTGTATGAAATTCACAACCATTTATTTTGTAACCATTGCGGTGACTTGGTCCCTTTTTTGGGTCCCATAGCTAGGACTTGTACATTAGCGGAATCGTTGATCCCTCAGTCAAAGCCTACAAAAACTCCATCTTATTAAATGAAGTCATAGTTAATATGGAGTATATATATATATATATATATATATATATGTCGTGCTTAAGAAATTGAACTTACTTTATCCTTTAGCCAAAGTGCAAATTGTTTATCATGATTGATTTGAATATCTTTATCAGTTATGTCGGGATGCTTCACTTTTAACTCGTCATCGTACAATCTATACCATGTTAAAAACATTAACATATTGGAATAAATTTTCAACTAAAAAGATAAATTATCAAGTTTACATGTGTACCTCACAAATTTGTCAATCTCCTCGCAATTGAGAAGAATGTAAGTATGTGCAACATTTAATTCTTGCTCAGAGAAGAATATGCGCTTCCTTTTTCCATAAGCGCGGCCCGATAGACCAAATACAGAGAGCTGACCATTTAGTTCAACATTTTCCCCATCATCATGTCAACGAATGACTTGAGAGCATACTTGTAATCATATGACTTGAGTATACTTGTAAACATATGATTAACATTTAAGCATACTTGATGTTAACGAATGAATGCAAATTAAAGCTATGTGAGAAACTTTAAATGTTATTAAATTTAGTATGAGAAACTAAGTAAATGCTACTTAGTTTAATAGTTATATTATATCATGTTATTTTATTTTAATTTGTTTTAAATTTGTTTTTATTGTTTATCGTAAGTGAATACGTAAGGTATTTCATTCATGCTAGCTTTATATCAGAGTTTACTAACTCATTTATACAACTTTTGAGTATCTTGGAGATTCATTCATATCAACTAGTGTGCTAAGGCGCCTAACATGTTTTAAGATTATACCCCTCACGGTCCCTTTCTATAATCTTTTATGTTTTGGGATAGTCACAACTTGGTTGAACAATTTATAGCTTTTATAACATTTTGTAGCTTTATTCTTGTATACATAAGTGTTAAATTACCTTGTTTTTATGTTATAGCCAAAATAGTCTCTTTATTGACCAAGTGTGTCTAGTTACCTTCTCTGTTGCACTATCAGTTCCCTAGCACTGCCTATTTTGGCTTAACAGCCCCCCAATAGCTTACCATGCTAACAACCAAGCTTGGCTTGGCCCCGTGAGGCTTGGCTAAGCTTAGCGTGGCCTCCTGTGGCCTCATGACCCCAAGCCAGATCCATCGGCTCAACGGCCCTTAATAGGCTCTAGTGGATCACCAATAGGCTCGTTAATAGTATAAATGTTCGCAACTACCCGACCAATAAAAAAAATTTGCCAGAGTCTCCCCTGTAATATGGACTAGCCACATGGACGACGGCATGTATATAAAGTCATTTCTAGGCACCCAAGACACAAACCAAGAGTCTACATAGACGATCTTGCATAAGTATAAGTAATGTGAAGAAAAGCCTAACTATTACCCATAGAAGATCTTGCATAAGTATAGTTCTCATATAGGCATAGGTACAAGTTTAGCAGTCTTATTTTACAATCACAGGTACAAGTTTATCATATTGCTCGGGAAAATACCCAAACAATGTAATCCAGGATGCATAATAACACATAAACAAGTCTCTGTAGAAACTTGGCAATTCCTATGAAAAAACAGGTTATCAAACTAGTGGCGGACTAAGGAAATGATACCCAAACAATGGTTGAAAATAGATGATATCTCCACTTTAAAAGATCCGGAATCCACTAAAAATGATTTTAGACTGGTGAACTAAAACCTTTAAATATATTAATTTGTATACACACTAATATATTAATTTGTATATGGACCACTAATTTGAACATGGTCCAGTTTGCCAGATTATTGAGTATACTTTTCAAAGTTCAGTTGTTAGTGTTCTGCATTACATAACTTTTATAACTTTCTAGTTATGGCATCTCATTTGTATACCATCAAATAGTTCAGATTTTCGTTACAACCTCGAGCTTTAACTTTTGATAACTTAATAAAATAATACACACAATATACATGGTTTCCACTATATGTCTACATACATTGAACATATTAAACTCCAACAAAAGTTAACGGAAGTGGAGTTTTGTGCATTACAAACACTTTAAATTCTAGTTAATGTTTTTAGCAGCAAAATTTGGTAGATATTAAATACCCATCCTATGGAATATCAAAATTGTTAAATGAGCTGGACAAACATAAAAATACTCCAAGGACCCTAAAAGCAATCAAAAATCAGGAAATCCAAAACAATCCTGGCGTAATCAATCCGGGTATGGTTGAATTATTGTAAGTGATTCATTAAAAAGATTGGATCTTCAGGAATAGTGCAAACTAACTAATTGCAACAATTTTAAGTTGATTAGAAAATAATAAATTGACAAACTTGAAAAGTCTAAAATAAATAACTCACCAGTCGGGTGAATCTGGATAGATTGAACTCTGGAAAAAGGGTTTTAGTGGATTAAACTCTGAAAAAAGGATTTTAGATTTAACATTAAGCACTAAAGCTATGTTTTACCTCAGCCCATAGGTGGTATAAACTATCTTGCTCCAATTCAGAAATACAGAGAATTAGGGTTACATGTGGCGGCGGCGATGGCAGTAGGCAATGGGCAGTGGTGGTAAGCGAGACTCATATTCCTCCTTTCTCCCACTTCTCCCCCTTTCTCCCACTTCTCTCTGAGCTCCCTCTTTTCTTTTCCTCCCGTCTACTGTGTCGTGCGAATACCTGGAACTGATTACATTTAGTTTGATCAGCGACTGGCATCTGCGACCTCATGCGGTCGCTATGTTTTAATGACTTGGACTTATCAGCGACCGCATGCGATCCCTGATTTTAAGTGGTCGCAAAAAACCTTGGCGCCAATAATTTAATTGGTCGCAAAATTATTGTGACGCCCCCAAAATAGGTATACATCACCTATTCTGAGTTGTCAATACATGGTACAGAAATAACTACAACTTTATTATTACAACATATAAACTGTGAGTTTAAATACAAATATTGCCATCTAGACAATATCCACACCCAAATAAATCCCCATCATAATTATTGATACATTATTTTACAAAAATGGTGAGGACTACTAAACAACTCTCTCTAGAACCTTCATTCCATACCCCGACTAGTATTCGCTACATTCTCGCCTCCTGAGAAGAAAAATGGAACAAAAAGGAAAAGGGTGAGCTCAACTAGCCCAGTAAAGAATATTATGACTAAGATAATATATAACAAATTATCGTTAGTCTCCAACAGGAAAAAATCTAATAGAATACAATAGACAACCAGTTTTAAATCAACAATTGCAGCGGAAACAACAATTCATTAGAAGAGTTAAGTAGAGAATGCAAACTACTATCTTCTATATATGAATTTAAAAGTTCATCGTCGATATTTTATCCCTGTAACATCAATCATATATATATCGGAATCAAATATTCATCTTTGCACTCTGAGCCAAAGATATTCATCATTAAGTCGTGTTCATCTAAACACTGCTCATCTTTGCACTACGGGCCAAAGATATTAATCATCGGTCGTATGTTCATCTCAACACTGCTCATCTTTTGCACTACGGGCCAAAGATATTCATCAAGAAATCATTCATCTTTGCACTACAAAGCCAAAGATATTGAGAATATCATCATTTAGGGTGAGGATGATGAAAAATATTTCAAAGAAAACGAATCCGATTGAAACAAAATGACAATGATTAAGGATTCGTATTTTAAACAATCCAAGTTCAAAAATACTTCATAAGTAATCGAGTGGAGTAAAATTCAAGAATGATCAAAACATGGATACAATCAAAGCTAGTATCCGAATAGATATTTTTGACAAAAAGAAGAAATTTCATTTTTCGATTGAATAAAGGCCGTATTCGTGAATAGTCTTGAGTATCGTGAATAAAGTCTTGAGTATCGTGAATAGTAACTCAGACACCAAAAGATAGAAATTTCACAAAAACATCTTCACGCTTTCGTGAATAGTACTCGTGAATAGTAACTCGTGAATAGTAACTTCATGAATAAGAATCGTGAATAATAACTCATAAATAGTAACTCATGAATAGTAATCGTGAATAAGAAACTCATGAATAGTCACTTTGACATGAAAAGTTCCAAATTTGATAAAAAGTTCCAACCAATATTTCAGCATAATGATATTGAAGAAATAATATCATTTGAGAAGAAAATAACATCTCTTACCTCGAAAGACAAGATTTCTTAGTAAACACAGGATATAAGGCTATGACTTGAACTTGCACAGTATAGCAATACTCAAAGTATACTCAAAATACTCACAAGAATACGCTCGATAATATAGAGAGAGAAAACTTGAGTTTACGGTGTGATTTTCAATTCTAACCTAAGACCCTATTTATAGGAAATTGCTTAGAACACCAAAGCGAAAATTTAATATAATAATAATATATTATATATATATTCCTACGCCAACCAAGACTCCTGAAATCAGCATGTTTACAACACATGGGGGGGCCAACCAAAACAATAAAAATGTTTTTGTTGATATAAATAATTAAAACTTCCAAAAATCAATTATTTCGGAGTTTCGGAACTTCAATAATTCATAATAAATAGCTCTTTTATCAGAAAAATTCGAATCTCGCGAGTTTTTATAGGAAACTCAATTCTCTACAACTTTACAGAAGAAAGTTTTTCCGAATTCCAAACAGAAATTGACCGAAATCCACAAACGGGCGATTTTACAGGCTATAATCAAATTTCAGTCAATAAATGGGGTCCACCGACATGTTTAACATGTTTTAAATATTTATTGCAACAAAAATACTCTTCCTCCTTGTATACTCATATATCCCACATTCGTTGTAAAAATATCACCATTATTATATTATTATAATATAATAATATATTTAAATAAATTATTTTATCAGAAAAAGATAAAATTTCAATTTTCAACAATTGTCACATTAAAAATTTTCTCCATCTATATCCACATAAAATTAATATTTTCCTTATCATATGAATCAATAATTAATTATTCACAAATAATATTACAAAATCACAATATCGAAACCGAGGCGGGGAAAGGAAGAGGGCTTTCAATAAGGATCTCTCTCTTCTTTGGGCGCAATTAGGTGACCAAACCTCTCCTTAGATGTAACTTTCTAGACATTGCCAATAATGTTATCTAATAATATTATTCAGATAATATGAATTATTGATTCGATAATGAAAAATCTTGTGTAATGACAATTATTGAAACAATGACAATATAAAATATCAACGCGGCAATTATTAAATCAATAAAATAAAATCTTGAGCAAGAATTATCGTAACAATTATTGAGTAGTGCCTTCTTACGTAAGAATCAATAATTGGTGCAATACCTGAGTATCTTCTTGTTAAACAACGCAGATTAGTGTGTTTTAACCACTTTGGGTATTCCAACAAGATAATCTGTAATAACTACTGTAGATTATTTATAAACAACTTATATTTGTCGCTTTTTTTCATCCAATCGCTTTTCGCTTATGGGGCCCACAAAAAGACTAGCTGGTACGTCGCACGAATATTCCCGAAGCGATTGAATATTCCACGACCAAACGAATATTCCCCAACAATAATGAATATTTTATCACCACTTGCTTATTTAAAATATTTGCGCATTTTACCACATTAATCAAATCCACCCTTACTATTTCAAAATAATAAATAAAGGAAATTCTTTTTTATTTAAAAAAATTTCGGGGTCTTACAACCTCCTCTCCTTATGAAATTTCGTCCTCGAAATTGACGACGACGATACTGGTGTTTCAAAAGATGATAATACCTCGCTTTCATTTCCATTTCCAACTCCCGGTCATTTCCTCAATAAGCATGGTTTCTCCCAAAACTTTAACTTGTGGTATAACCCCGAGACATAGGACATGTTCTTTCCTATCCAAGATCTTGGTGGTACCTCCTCGTGACGTTAAGTCTTGGTTATCTCGTCCGGTTCTAACTCAATAGCGTGGTTGGTCATCCACATATTTACGTAACATCGACACGTGAAAAAGCGTTATGAACACGCGTCATACTTGGCGGTAAAAGCGAGTCTATAGGCCACGGTTCCTATTCGATCGAGAATTTCAAATGGATTAATAAATCAAAGGTTTGAGCTTTCCTCACCTCACCGATTCTCTCGCTTTTGAAATAACAACTTCTTGCACCTCCTTCTTCAAATTCATCACTCAGATGTGTAGCTTGAAGCGACTTTAACTTTATCGATTAAAGTCGATTATACTCAGTATATCATCACGTGGGTACCTAGAGTTTTCATCTCCATCTCTATTATTTATAAATTATACGAAATGAGTCTTTGACAATATCGTACTCATTTTGTATACGATCTTCTACTCAACACGTCACCTACCACATTCGCTTTTCAGGATCGCATGGTCGAAATGTCTTTGAAATGAGTCTCCTCTTGAGTTCTTCAAGCTCTTCCCACATTCCTTGCTCCATTTGAATTTTGTATCTCTACGAGTCACCACGTTAATGGAATAGCGATTCGAGAATATCCTTCAACGAATCTCCGATAATAACCAACTAAGCCTGAAAGCTACCTATTTCGATTACCGAGCTTAGGTTGTTCTCAATCGTGACTCATATCCCAACCTTGGATAACACGTTACAATGACACCTATCGCTTTACTATCGCATCGAATATGGTGTCCCCTACGGAGAGTCCGCTTCAGTGCATTCTACAAAGGAAGTCACCGGATAAAGGCTCGGTACCAATTTCTATAGTTGAATTTTTAACTCACGAAGTTCAATAGGAGCCATTCGATATGAGATTTTAGAAATGAATTTTGTCTAGGGTTCAAATTCGATACAAAATTTAATATCGGGCTTTGGGAGTAAGCCAAGAAATTCTTGAAATACGTCGGGAAAAATAAATAACAACAGAATATTATTCAAATCGGCGTGTCTTTATTCAAATCCATAACATGGACTAAGAAAACTTGACATCCGTAATAAACGAATGACTTCATGGCTTGATATGAAAATGTTTGACTACAATGGTTTGATTGCTTGAATTGAATAATGAGTTGCTTAGGAATATGAAAACTAACAACCTTACGAAAAGTAATCAATTTCGGCATGATGAGTAGTTAACCTTAAAATCACATCAAAAGCAAATATCTCTATAGAAATAAGGTTAATAGGTAATGTGATAGTGCCAACTTTGAATCAAGCAAGATTTTTAAACAACGGATGTAATGAAAGTTTCTCCTAATGGATTCTCCATAAATAAGGTCAAAGTCTAATTTCTCCGTAGTCAAGTTCAAACGTTGAGCGCAAGTAAGAGAGATAAAAGAATGGGTAGAACCAGGGGTATCTAGTAAGGTATAAACTACGCAAGAATTTATAATTAACTAACCGTGCTAACCGTTCGGGTTCTCGCATTTAATGACCGGTCACGACAAACGCTCTTCCAGAACCGATTGACTTTGACTTTTCTCGGGACATCCTTTTGAGTCACCATTCCATTGGATTGGGTTTCGATATCGTATAATCTCGAGCGATATGTCCTTCTTTTCCACAATTATAGCATACCTTAAATCTGTTGTGGGCGGTTTGGTGTGATATGTCCCTCTTTTTCGCATTTGTAGCATATAATGGGTGGTCGTTCTCCTCCCTTAGAACTAGTTACATCTTGGCCGACGTCTTCACATGGTCATTGTTGAATCTCCTCTTTTAAAATCTCCTCCCACTCGCTTCTTCTATTTTCATGGCCACGATTACCACCGGAGTGGTTCCGCCTTTGTCAAGTATTCTTCTTTCTCCTTTGGTTATCGTTATTTTGATGATCGCTATCTTCTTGGTATAATCCTCGGTTATGGTCCCTCGGTTGAACGTACTTTCGTTATCTCACTCTAACAATCGAGCCTCATTGACAACATCCGAATAGAGAGAAAATTTATGAGAAATGAGAGATCTCGACGTATCTTGGGGTTTCAAACCTCTCGAAACATCCGCGTCATATGTTCCTCATTCTCCACCAAATGAGGTGCAAACACGGATAACTCCATAAACTTCGCCTCGTAATGGGACACCGTCGTGTTATTCTCGCTCCGGTCTAATAAACTCCACTTCCTTCATACGACGAATACTTTTCGGGGAAGTACTTGTCATTGAACTGCTTCAAACGTCTCCCATGACATCTTTGAAAATTTGGATGGGTACGCTTCATGATTCCCACCGAGAATCACCGCCTCGTTCTGGAACATAAAGGTGGCGAATGGAACTTACTTCGTTCTCCGTGCATCCCAAGATATCGAATATCTTGGTAATTTGTTGACCCACGTCTCGCGCCTTAATCGGATTCGGCTTTCCCTGCACTGGTGGTCCCAACTCTTTGAGCGCTTGCATTTGTGACCACCCGTGAATTGCTATCATTTCTCCTGCGCATTTGAACACGAGTCTCCTCAAATCGATTTTGCATGAAGCGCAAAAAGCTTCTAAACATCCCCTCGTTCATCATCTGCTCAGTGGTGTTGTTCACAGGAGGTACATTGCCAGCCTGTTGCACGTTCTCCTCGTTGGTAAGTACATGCATCTCCACGGTCTCATTTACTCCACTGTTAATATTCTCAGTCAACATTCTCAAATACTGTCATAAAACAAGGGTTAATTAAACAAATTAACAAAATCACATAATACCCCTATATTATGACCAACCAACAAATAAGCTTAGGTAGGACACACTAGCGAAGGATTTACTCGTCTCTCCCCTCCTAGTTCTATTCCCCGATCTCCGCTTGGAGATCATATCCCTAAGCTCGATACTAATGTGGCGCCCCCAAAATAGGTATACATCACCTATTCTGAGTTGTCAATACATGGTACAGAAATAACTACAACTTTATTATTACAACATATAAACTGTGAGTTTAAATACAAATATTGCCATCTAGACAATATCCACACCCAAATAAATCCCCATCATAATTATTGATACATTATTTTACAAAATGGTGAGGACTACTAAACAACTCTCTCTAGAACCTTCATTCCATACCCGACTAGTACTTTCATTACATTCTCGCCTCTAAGAAGAAAATGGAACAAAAAGGAAATGGGTGAGCTCAACTAGCCCGGTAAAGAATATTATGACTAAGATAATATACAACAAATTATCTTTAGTCTCCAACAGGAAAAATCTAATAGAATACAATAGACAACCGGTTTTAAATCAACAATTGCGGTGAAACAACAATTCATTAGAAGAGTTAAGTAGAGAATGCAAACTACTATCTTCTATATATGAATTTAAAAGTTCATCGTCGATATTTTATCCCTGTAACATCAATCAATATATATCGGAATCAAATATTCATCTTTGCACTACTGGGCCAAAGATATTCATCGATTAGTTATGTTCATCTAAACACTGCTCATCTTTGCACTACGGGCCAAAGATATTAATCGATCGATCATGTTCATCTCAACACCTATTCATCTTTGCACTACGGGCCAAAGATATTCATCAAGAAATCATTCATCTTTGCACCAGGGCCAAAGATATTCGATAATATCATCATTTAGGGTCGAGGATGATGAAAATATTTCAAAGAAAAGCGAATCCGGTGAAACAAAATGACAATGATTAAGGATTCGTATTTTAAACAATCCAAGTTCAAAAATACTTCATAAGTAATCAGAGTGGAGTAAAATTCAAGAATGATCAAAACATGGATACAATCAAAGCTAGTATCCATAATAGATATTTTGGACAAAAAGAAGAAATTTCATTTTTAGGTGAATATGTAAAGTATTCGTGAATAAAGGTTAGTATCGTGAATAGTCTTCAGTATCGTGAATAGTAACTCAGACACCAAAAGATAGAAATTTCACAAAAAAAACATCTTCACGCTTTCGTGAATAGTACTCGTGAATAGTAACTTCGTGAATAGTAACTCATGAATAGTAACTTCGTGAATAGTAACTCATGAATAGTAACTCATGAATAGTAACTCGTGAATAGTAACTCATGAATAGTAACTTTGACATGGAAAGTTCCAAATTTGATAAAAAGTTCCAACCAATATTTCAGCATAATGATATTGAAGAAATAATATCATTTGAGAAGAAAATAACATCTCTTACCTCGAAAGACAAGACTTTAGTGAAAACACAGGATATAGGCTATAACTTGAACTTGCACCGTATAGCAATACTCAAAGTATACTCAAAATACTCACAAGAATACGCTCGATAATATAGAGAGAAAACTTGATTTACGGTGTGATTTTCAATTCTAACCTAAGCACCTATTTATAGGAAATTGCTTAGAAAACCAAAATGAGAAAATTTAATATAATAATAATATATTATATATATATTCCCACGCCAACCAAGACTCTGAAATCAGCATGTTTACAACACATGGAGGCCAACCAAAACAATAAAACGTTTTTGTTGATATAAATAATTAAAACTTCCAAAAATCAATTATTTTGAGTTTGAACTTCAATAATTCATAATAAATAGCTCTTTTATCAGAAAAATTGAATCGTGAGTTTTTATAGGAAACTCAATTCTCTACAACTTTGCGGAAGAAAGTTTTTCCGAATTCCAAAGAAATTGACCGAAATCCACAAACCAGGCGATTTTACTGTGCTATAATCAAATTTCGGATCAATAAATGGGGTCCACCAGACATGTTTAACATGTTTTAAATATTTATTGCAACAAAAATACTCTTCCTCCTCGTATACTCATATATCCCACATTCGTTGTAAAAATATCACCATTATTATATTATTATAATATAATAATATATTTAAATAAATTATTTTATCGAGAAAAGATAAAATTTCAATTTTCAACAATTGTCACGTTAAAAATTTTCTCCATCTATATCCACATAAAATTAATATTTTCCTTATCATATGAATCAATAATTAATTATTCACAAATAATATTACAAAATCACAATATTGACAACGAGGCGGTTCGAGGAAGAGGGGCTTTCAATAAGGATCTCTCCTACTTAGCCGCAATTAGGTGACCAAACCTCTCCTTAGTATGAACTTTCTAGACATTGCCAATAATGTTATCTAATAATATTATTCGAGATAATATGAATTATTGATTCGATAATGAAAAAATCTTGTGTAATGACAATTATTGAAACAATAGCAATATAAAATATCAACGCGGCAATTATTAAATCAATAAAATAAAATCTTTGAGCATTAATTCTCTGTAACAATTATTGAGTAGTGCCTTCTTACGTAAGAATCAATAATTGGTGCAATCTGCGTATCTTCTTGTTAAACAACGCGTATTAGTGTGTTTTAACCCATAAGGGTATTCCAACGATGATAATCAGTAATAACTCTGTAGATTATTTATAAATAACTTATATTTGTCGTTTTCTTCATCCAATCGCTTTCCGCTATGGGGCCCACAAAAAGAGCATGCCGTAAATCGAATATTCCCCGAGCGATGCGAATATTCCACGACCAAACGAATATTCCCCGACAATAATGAATATTTTATCACCACTTGCTTATTTAAAATATTTGCGCATTTTACCACATTAATCAAATCCACCCTTACTATTTCAAAATAATAAATAAAGGAAATTCCTTTTTATTTAAAAAAATTTCGGGGTCTTACAATCTCCCCTCCTTATGAAATTTCGTCCTCGAAATTGGCGTACGTACATTACTGTGTTTGAAAAGATGATAATATACCGCTTTCATTTCCATTTCCAACTCCCGGTCATTTCCTCGATAGCATGGTTTCTCCACAAAACTTTAACTTGTGGTATAACCTCAGTACATAGGACATGTTCTTTCCTATCCAAGATCTTGACAGGTACCTCTCAAATACGTTAAGTCTTGGTTATCTCGTCCAGTTCTAACTCAATAGCGTGGTTGGTCATCCACATATTTACGTAACATCGATCGTGAAAAGCGTTATGAACACGCGTCATACTTGGCGGTAAAAAGCAGTCTATAGGCCACAATTCCTATTCGGTCGAGAATTTCAAATGGATTAATAAATCAAAGGTTTGAGCTTTCCTCACCTCACCGATTCTCTCGCTTTTGAAATAACAACTTCTTGCACCTCCTTCTTCAAATTCATCGGCTCCGATGTAGCTTCGAAGCGACTTTAACTTTATCGATTAAAGTCGATTATACTCGTATATCATCACGTGGGTACCTAGAGTTTTCATCTCCATCTCTATTATTTATAAATTATCTGAAATGAGTCTTTGACAATATCGTATTTTCGTACTTGTATACGATCTTCTACTCAACACGTCGCCTACCACATTCGCTTTTCGAGGATCGCATGGTCGTAACATGTCTTTGAAATGAGTCTCCTCTTGAGTTCTTCGAAGCTCTTCCCACATTCCTTGCTCCATTTGAATTTTGTATCTCTACGAGTCATTCACGTTAATGGAATAGCGATTCGAGAATATCCTTCAACGAATCTCCGATAATAACCAACTAAGCCTGAAAGCTACCTATTTCGATTCTGAGCTTAGGTTGTTCTCAATTGTGACTCATATCCCAACCTTGGATAACACGTTACAATGACACCTATCAGTTTACTATCGCACGAATATGGTGTCCCCTACAGAGAGTCTGGCTTCGGTGCATTCTACAAAGGAAGTCACCAGATAAAGGCTCAGGTACCAATTTCTATAGTTGAATTTTTAACTCACGAAGTTCAATAGAGCCATTCGATATGAGATTTTAGAAATGAATTTTGTCTGGGGTTCAAATTCGATACAAAATTTAATATCGGGGCTTTGGGAGTAAGCCAAGAAATTCTTCTTGAAATACGTCAAGAAAAATAAATAACAACAGGAATATTATTCAAATCTGACGTGTCTTTATTCAAATCCATAACATGGACTAAGAAAACTTGACATCCGTAATAAACGAATGACTTCATGGCTTGATATGAAAATGTTTGACTACAATGGTTTGATTGCTTGAATTGAATAATGAGTTGCTTAGGAATATGAAAACTAACAACCTTACGAAAGTAATCAATTTCGGCATGATGAGTAGTTAACCTTAAAATCACATCAAAAGCAAATATCTCTATAGAAATAAGGTTAACGAGGTAATGTGATAGTGCCAACCTGAATCAAGCAAGATTTCTAAACAACGGATGTAATGAAAGTTTCTCTAATGGATTCTCCATAAATAGGTCAAAGTCTAATTTCTCCGTAGTCAAGTTCAAACGTTGGCGCAAGTAAGAGAGATAAAGAATGGGTAGAACCCAGTATCTAGTAAGGTATAAACTACGCAAGAATTTATAATTAACTAACCCGTGCTAACTTCGTTCGGGTTCTCGCATTTTGACCGGTCACGACAAACGCTCTTCCGAGAACCGATTGACTTTGACTTTTTCAGGACATCCTTTTGAGTCACCATTCTCGCTTTGGACTGGGTTTCGATATCGTCATAATCTCAAGCGATATGTCCTTCTTTTCCACAATTATAGCATACCTTAAAGCTGTTGTGGGCGGTTTGGGTGATATGTCCCTCTTTTTCGCATTTGTAGCATATAACCGGTGGTCGTTCTCCTCCTTAGAACTAGTTGCATTTGGCGTTGCCGACTTCTTCACATGGTCATTGTTGAATCTCCTCTTTTTAAAATCTCCTCCGACTCGCTTCTTCTATTTTCATGGCCACGATTACCACCGAGTGGTTACCGCCATTGTCCGTATTCTTCTTTCTCCATTGGTTATCGTTATTTTGATGATCGCTATCTTCTGTATAATCTGGTTATGGTCCCTCGGTGAACGCATTTCGTTATCTCACTCTAACAACCGAGCCTCGTTGACAACATCTCGAATAGAGAGAAAATTTATGAGAAATGAGATCCGACGTATCCGGGTTTCAAACCTCTCGAAACATCCGCGTCATATGTTCCTCATTCTCCACCAAATGAGGTGCAAACACTGGATAACTCGCAAAACTTCGCCTCGTCTTCGGGACACGTCATGTTTATTCGCTCCGATCTAATAAACTCCACTTCCTTCATATAGACGAATACTTTCGGGGAAGTACTTGTCATTGAACTATTTCAAACGTCTCCCATGACATCTTTGAGTGCAATTTGGATGGGTACGCTTCATGATTCCCACCGATAATTTGCCTCGTTCACGGAACATAAAGGTGGCGAATGGAACCTTCGTTTCTCCGTGCATCCCAAGATATCGAATATCTTGGTAATTTGTTGACCCACGCTCGCCTTTAATCGGATTGGCTTTCCCGAATGCGGTGGTCCCAACTCTTTGAATCGCTTGCATTTGTGACCACGTGAATTGCTATCATTTCTCCCTGCATTTTGAACACGAGTCTCCTCGTCGATTTTGCATGAACTGCAAAAAATCTTCTAAACATCCTTCGTTCATCATCGCTTTCGGTGGTGTTGTTCACAGGAGGTACATTGTCGACTGTTGCACGTTCTCCTCGTTGGTAAATCTGAGCATCTCCACGGTCTCATTTACTCTAATCGTTAATATTCTCGATCAACATTCTCAAAATCATTGTATAAAACAAGGGTTAATTAAACAAATTAACAAAATCACATAATACCCCTATATTATGACCAACCAACAAATAAGCTTAGGTAGGACACACTAGCGAAGGATTTACTCGTCTCTCCCCTCCTAGTTCTATTCCCCGATCTCATGGAGATCATATCCTAAGCTCGATACCAATTGTGACGCCCCCAAAATAGGTATACATCACCTATTACGAAGAGTTGTCAATACATGATATGAAATAACTACAACTTTATTATTACAACATATAAATTGTGAGTTTAAATACAAATATTGCCATACAGACAATATCCACACCCAAATAAATCCCCATCATAATTATTGATACATTATTTTACAAAATGGTGAGGACTACTAAACAACTCTCTCTAGAACCTTCATTCCATATACCCGACTAGTACTCGCTACATTCTCGCCTCCTAAGAAGAAAAAATGGAACAAAAAGGAAAAGGGTGAGCTCAACTAGCCCAAGTAAAGAATATTATGACTAAGATAATATACAACAAATTATCGTTAGTCTCCAACAGGAAAAATCTAATAGAATACAATAGACAAACCGGTTTTAAATCAACAATTGCAATTGAAACAACAATTCATTAGAAGAGTTAAGTAGAGAATGCAAACTACTATCTTCTATATATGAATTTAAAAGTTCATCGTCGATATTTTATCCCAGTAACATCAATCAATATATATACGGAATCAAATATTCATCTTTGCACTACCATGTGCCAAAGATATTCATCGATTGGTCATGTTCATCTAAACACACATTCATCTTTGCACTACTAGCCAAAGAAAGATATTAATCGATCGATCATGTTCATCTCAACCCCCATTCATCTTTGCACTACGGGCCAAAGATATTCATCAAGAAATCATTCATCTTTGCACTACAAAGCCAAAGATATTCAAGAATATCATCATTTAGGACTGAGGATGATGAAAAATATTTCAAAGAAAACGAATCCAGTGAAATAAAATGACAATGATTAAGGATTCGTATTTTAAACAATCCAAGTTCAAAAATACTTCATAAGTAATCATAGTGGAGTAAAATTCAAGAATGATCAAAACATGGATACAATCAAAGCTAGTATCCATAATAGATATTTTGGACAAAATGAAGAAATTTCATTTTTTTTAAAGGTGAATAGTGACGATTCGTGAATAAGGTAGTATCACGTGAATAGGCCGTATCACGTGAATAAGTAACTCTCAGACACTAAAAGATAGAAATTTTACAAAAAACATCTTCACGCTTCGTGAATAGTACTCGTGAATAGTAACTCGTGAATAGTAACTCATGAATAGTAACTCGTGAATAGTAACTCATGAATAAGTAACCCTTATACATGGAAAGTTCCAAATTTGATAAAAAGTTCCAACTAATATTTCAAAGATAATGATATTGAAGAAATAATATCATTTGAGAAGAAAATAACATCCCTTACCTCGAAAGACAAGATCTTTAGTTGAAACAGGATATAGGCTATGACTTGAACTTGCACCGATCAGTATAGCAATACTCAAAGTATACTCAAAATACTCACAAGAATACGCTCGATAATATAGAGAGAAAACTTGATTTCGGTGTGATTTTCAATTCTAACCTAAGCACCCTATTTATAGGAAATCGCTAGAAAACCAAAATGAGAAAATTTAATATAATAATAATATATTATATATATTCCTACGCCAACCAAGACTCACGAAATCAGCATGTTTACAACACGTGGGGGCCAACCAAAACAATAAAAAACGTTTTTGTTGATATAAATAATTAAAACTTCCAAAAATCAATTATTTTGAGCTTTGGAACTTCAATAATTCATAATAAATAGCTCTTTTATCAGAAAAATTGAATCTCATGAAGTTTTTATAAGAAATTCAATTCTCTACAACTTTTCGTAAAGAAAGTTTTTCCGAATTCCAAATGAAATTGACCGAAATCCACAAACGGGTGATTTTACAGCTATAATCAAATTTTCGGTCAATAAATGGGGTCCAATTGAGACATGTTTAACATGTTTTAAATATTTATTGCAACAAAAAATACTCTTCCTCCTCAGTATACTCATATATCCCAAATTCGATTTGTAAAAATATCACCATTATTATATTATTATAATATAATAATATATTTAAATAAATTATTTTATCGAGAAAAGATAAAATTTCAATTTTCAACAATTGTCACATTAAAATTTTCTCCATCTATATCCACATAAAATCAATATTTTCCTTATCATATGAATCAATAATTAATTATTCACAAATAATATTACAAAATCACAATATCGACAACCGTGCGGTTCTCAGAAAGAGGGCTTTTCAATAAGGATCTCTCATCTTGGCGCGCAATTAGGTGACCAAACCTCTCCTTGAGCAGAACTTTCTAGACATTGCCAATAATGTTATCTAATAATATTATTCGAGATAATATGAATTATTTCTTCGATAATGAAAACTACTTGTGTAATGACAATTATTGAAACAATAGCAATATAAAATATCAACGCAGCAATTATTAAATCAATAAAATAAAATATCGAATAAGAATTATGTAATAATTATTGAGTAGTGCCTTTCTACGTAAGAATCAATAATTGGTGCAATACTGGCCATCTTCTTGTTCAACAACACGATGATAGTGTGTTTTAACCACCGGGTATTCCAACAAGATAATGCAGTAATAACTACGCCGTTATTTATAAACAACTTATATTTGTCGTTTTCTTCATCCAATCGCTTTCCGCTATGGGGCCCACAAAAGGCTAGCGCCGTCAGTGCATTTAATATTCCGACAAGCATTTAATATTCCACGACCAAACGAATATTCCCCGACAATAATGAATATTTTATCACCACTTGCTTATTTAAAATATTTGCGTATTTTACCACATTAATCAAATTCACCCTTACTATTTCAAAATAATAAATAAAGGAAATTCCTTTTTATTTAAAAAAATTTCGGGGTCTTATAATTATGATAGCGACCGATCAGCGACCGCATGATATATAATAGCGACTGGATTAAATCACGGTCACAGATATCGGTCGTCGATAGGAGAATTAGCGACCGCATATACGGTCGCTGATAGTAGTGGTCGCTGATAAACCTTTTTCTTGTAGTGATCTTATGGAAAATTAGGAGGGGCTTTATTTCGACGGAATATTCGGTCGAGATTAATCTATTGTCGACTGAATTATATCCTTCGAGAATATTTGGTCGGTAATAAACATGCCATGTGGTATCTTGTGAAAATTTAGAGGGGCTTAATCTCGACGGAATTCCGTTGAGTATAGTGATATTCCATCGACTTTATCTTCTTCTTCTTTTTTAATATTTTTCCTGTTTTGGCAATATCCAGGGTAATAATACCCACATTTTTTGTACATGTAAACCTGTTTTTTTCCCAACAGCACATAACACACAAATATAATCCAAGGCCAACAATAATGGCCAACATGAATATTAATTACCAAGGCTACCTTGAATATGACATTAAACTAAAGTTCTAATCAACTAAAGTATATCAAATATGCATTTACATTAACGTAAATATGTCAAACGAAAGTAATGGTAAATAAAAGCTACAATACGTCAAAAATTAGCTAAACTAATAAAATTTACATCACATTAAGCTAAAAACTAAGTAAATATATACAAATCATATACAAAACTATATATGTCACGGGCCGTCGTCATCGTCTAACCACTCAGCATCGTCAGCCTAATCATCACCCTGTTGAGATAATATAATTTAACACATTAGTCCATCTATATAATACAGTTAAAGATAACTAATTAAATGAAAATTACATAACATACATAATATATACTTGAAATATATTATGAATAGTATACATGAATAGTCGAGGGTTGACTTAGCAATGGCCCAAATGCGTCCAGTAGTAAGGTAACCACCATCCGAACAATCTCGTCGCATAGAGCGACGAGCTGCTCCGGAAGGATACCCATACTCTCGACGGTGGCACCAGCTGTAATGTCCTGCGCAAGCTGATGGAGGCGAGAACGGCTAAGCAGGTCCCGATGACAGAATAGCGGATCCGTCTCAAACATCTCCGAGAAGGCAGCCACAACCCGCTGGAACAAAGCATCGTCTAAGCCAGCGCCCGTGTGTGATGGTCCCACAGGGGCTCTTGGACGCAGACGCTGGCTAGAGCCTACAAAAATAAATATAACATGAATAATATTATAATTAAGTTTACTTTATTCATAAATAAGAAATAAACTAAAATATTATACCTACTAAAGCAGATAGTCGGTATTTGGTATCCTCGGCAAAGACTTTCGTCCCAAGCCGACAAGTGCTAGTGGGAGTAACCTGAGACGTGACCCAAAGAGCGGCGAGTCGAGGGAGGAGGAGGCCGGCTACCGAGGAGCAAAGAGGTGAGATTTAACGCCACAAAAACCGAGAGATCGAGAGATCGAAAGACCTGTGAAAGAAAGAGATAGAAATGTTTGTGACCAAGTGAGGCGCTACTGATAGCGATTTGGGGTTTTAATATTTACTATTCTCGATGGAATTCCATCGCAAATACTTTCGTCGACCCTAATATATCCTCGACGTATAATCAGTCAACCTTAATGCTTATTCCGTCGAGGTTCTCATTCGCGCTTGAGGGAAACTTTCGCGCCACAGCCGTATCCTAATGTCGACGGAATTTCGTCGACTTTGTACTATCCGCGAGGGAATTATGACCGACTGAATATTCCGTCGAGAATAGACTAATTTCGAGATAATAAATTCGATCAACCTTAATTTCGTCGAAAATAACCCTATTTCTTGTAGTGATTTTCCTATTATTCATGCACAATAAACTCTACTGTTTATCACGCACTAGTTTAGTCTCTCGACTCTACTAAATGCATAAAATAAAATCAATTAAGTCCAATTAATCTTTAAAATTCAATTGTTAATTCTTTCATAGCCAAACATATGTATAAAATAAAAACACTCATTATTTTCATTAAAACACAGTTTATATCCACTTTAATCAAATCATAAATTGAATCCAATAAATAATAACGAGAATCCAACCATAATTTTTTTATCAGTAAAAATTGGCATCCAATAGAAAGAATTATTTTTTTTACTTTAAATCACTAAATTGGTAGAATCAATTGGCATGAATATGTGAAATGGAATCAATCGATTATATTCATCCTCAACACTAGAAAATAACCTAGTCTAGCATGCTTGAAATTGGAACACAAAACATAATTAGATTATGCATAATCAAATAAACATAATACTCACTTGAACTTGAATGTACTAATTAATTGAAGAAAATGAAATAAATAATAATAATAAATAAGTTTTGAATCGCAATATCCAAATAACTCAAAAAAGAAACTATATTCTCCTTACTATTCGAAATCAAAGAACTCATGAATTGCTAGAAGAAAAGAAAATAACAATAAACTATTTGGTACCATTAAAAGGGAAAATAAATCAAAGTGTTGCTCCTTTTTCTCCAATGTCACTGCTCCTTTTTTTTCAAAGTAGGCTTTTCATGTCCTTTTTTTAATTGATGATGTTGCTCCCCCTTTTAAAATCTTATTGGCTTCAATTACTTTTTTTATTTATTTGGTTTGATTCTCCAAAAGCTGTGAAGACAATTGGATTTTATTTGCAAACTTTGGACCGGTACTTTAAAGCCAATGTTGCTTATCTCTCCAATTAAGTTAATGGGCTTGCCCATAGCTTGAAGTAGTCGGCTTTTAAGCCCTAACTTATTTCGTTTAAAAGCTCAATTTCTCCATTAAATTTCACACTTGAAAAACACTAAAAATATAACAATCGTAAAAATATATATTCTCCAAAATATAAATTAGCAGGCTAGGATATACCAATTTCTTAGTATATCAATGGTAGTTCTGACAGTTAAGACACACTACAAGAAAATTAGCTATTTTCGATGGAAAATTCTGACAGAATTAACTTATTATCGACAACAAATTTGTCGTAAATTTTGTTTCAAAAATAAATTTTGTCAAAAGTTTCGTCGAAATTAATTTTAACGGAATTTCTGTCAGAAATAGTATAATTCCAAGGAAATTCATGTGACAAATTTTTTTGTCAGGATTAATAAGTCCATGTGGCAGCCTGATCTGCATAATTTTGGTGAACTTTATTCCGACAAAAATTTTGTTGGAAATAGTTTATTTTGTCAGAAATAACAATTTTTTTTAATATATGTTTTTGTTTTTTCATTATCCGGGTCTTTAAATCACAAAATTGTACCTATTTTTATTCTTAAAACCACAAATAACAAATTTAGTGGTTGTTTGCTTAGAGTTTTGAAGCCAGGTTCTTGGGATCTGTTAAGTAAGAAAAAGGTGAAGAAAAAATCAATGGTGGGAGGGATGCCTGCTTTGTGACAAAAGGCGATGAAGGCTGTAAGACCCCAATTTTTATAAATAAAGATGAATTTTTTATAAATATTATTTTTGAATATTATAGAGTAAATTTGATATAATGTTATAGTTGTTGGTAATATTTATAAATTTTGCAAAGTAAGCAAGTTGTTATAAAATATTCGTTTGATCGGGGAATATTCTTTTGTCGGAAAAATATTAAATGACAAAGACAATCATTAAGTGGACCATTTAACGGAATTATTCATCGGATTGAGAAAACGACAAAAATACTTTATATGAAAATAATCTGCGGAGGTGTTACCGTTTAAAGCTGTTGAACTACCCTTAGTAAAAGTAAATGCGATGTCTGTGGTTGCATAAGAAGACACGGTATTGATTATTATTAATGCTTACGTGAGAAGTCACTCATTTATACTCAATTATTACTACAGTAATTCTTTGCATCATATCTCTTATATTATTGATTCAATTATTGTCACACAAGATCATCTCAGATAATATGTTATATTATTAAATCAATAATTGAGACGACAAGTTATAAATGATTAATAATTGTTGAAAGATTAAATATGTGTTGATTAAAAATAAAATAATTTATGGTAATATTTATTCAATCCTTGATGTATATAAAGAGTCTATTATGAGACGTTTGTGGTAAGTTTGGTTATTTTATGGGGGGCCCATATGTCATCATCTAAGAGTCTCTTCGTCAATAGTAATTACATTCGTCAATAGTAATTACCTTCATCAATAGTAATTACCTTCGTCAATACTAACTACCTTTACCAGACGTCAAACCACTTGCCGTTTCATATTACAGGCGTCGAACCAATTGTTGTTTCACATTACAGGCGTCAACCCACTTTTCTTTTCACATCACCAGTCGTCAAGCCACTTGCTTTATCACATTTCAAGTGCTAAGCTAGAAATCTTCTATAAATAGAGGCCTAGTGCTTCATTATTATTCTGTTGGAATAACCTGTCTATGCGAAGTACCGCATGCATGGTGATTTCTTTTGTTATTCCATTCTTTATTATACTCAGTTGGTTAAAGTTTTGACTTCTATACTCCATGAAATTAGTAGAATATCTTTGATATTTGGGCTTCATCCAGTATCTTTTCATGAAAATATTCTTCTGGTCATTCTTGAATTTTACTCTATAAAGCAGTATCATGTTGACAATTTGGACATTATTAGTTTCTAGATAAATTAATTCTTGAACTTGTTTTATTGAATTCTTATATCATTGTCATCATCCTCATGTTTATATTATGTTGAAAGTCATCACGTGGCTGTAGTGCATAGATGGACTTGGTATGATTATGACTGGGGATTATTCGATTGTAATCATGTACCGTAATGTTACAAATGATGTGGTAAAAGTTATCATTGGCCCGTAGTGCATTAATGGATAGTTGTTGGCATGATCATGACCATTAATGAATACACGAATGTCTTTGGGTCAGTAGTCATGGATAATTTATGGTCGTGATACTAAAGAATATCCTCGGTAGTAGTGTGGGGGTGATTCGATGATGTGGATTATTTATTGTCGAGTCCCAATGATAAAAGTCATGAAAAACCTTTTAAATCATAAAAGATAGTAGATTTTATTCTTTACTTGACTCTTTTAATGGATTGCTTGTTCATACTGCAGCTTATACTTGATGTTGTTATATTTTATCAGTTTAACACTGTTGAAGGCTAACGATAATTTATTCTGCATTATCTTAGTCATAATATTTCTTACTGGGCTAGTTGAGCTCACCCTTTCTTTCACTGTTATCTTCAGGAAATGAGAACATAATGAGGGACTAGTCGGGAAGCAGAGTGACGGTCCAGAGGATAGCATTAGTAGTCCTCACTATTCTATGAAATAGTGTGTTAATAATTGTAATGAGGACTCCTTTTGAGTTTGTATAATCTCTAGTAGACAATAATTGTATTCAAACTCACGATTATGTTTTGTCGTATTATACACGACATAGTTGTATTAGTAAGTTGTATTTGAATTTTGTACCATGTATCCGACGCACCCAAGATGGGTGATGTATACCTAATTTTGGGGGCGTCACGGTTGGTATCAAAGCTTAGGATATGATCCCGGCTAAGATGTGAGAATAGTACTAGGAGGGAGGCGGAGAATTCCTTCGCTAGTATGACACACTAAGTTTATGTGGTATTTAATTGGTCGGTCGTAATTTAGGGATAATATGTTACATGTCAATTAACCATTGTTTGTGGCGATGATTCGAAAATGACATCCGAGAATGTTGAGAATAGCAATGGAGCATAAGCGATCGTTGATTCACCACATATCAATAATCGGGATAATGTGCATCAAGAAGGCGACAATCCTCACGCAAACAACAACAACACCGACCAAATGATGAATGATCAAATGTTTCGGGGCTTTATGCAATTCATGCAACAAAGAAAGTAGAGCGACTCTTGTTCAAAATGCGGTGGAAACACTGAAACTCTCGAGGTGGTCACCGCTAAATAAGCGATTCAAGGAGCCGGGACCACCGAGTTTAAGGAGAGCCAAAACCACTTATGGCGGAAGCATGGATAAAGAAGATCACCAAGATATTTGATGTCTTGGGATGCTCCGAGGAGAAAAAGGTTCCTTTGCCACCTTTATATTCTTGCGGAGAGGCAGACATGGTGGAAATCGGAAAAGCGTACTTAACCCGCCGATTGAAGATGTCTTGGGAGAAGTTCCAAGAGTCATTCAACGACAAATACTTTCCGAAAGTATTCGTCACACATGAAGGAGGTGGAGTTTATCAAGTTGGAACAAAACAATATGGACCGTGTCGCAATACGAGGCTAAATTTTATGAGTTATCCCAATTTCGTCCCACCTGGTGGATAATGAAGAGAGAATGACACAGATGTTTTAAGAGGTTTGAAGTCGGAGATACGTCAACATCTTATTTCTCATAAAGCTGTGTTTATATTCAGATGTTGTAAATAGGGCTCGATTAGTGGAGAGCGATAACGAGTCAACGCGAACTAAAAGAGCAAGTACAAGCAAAATGATAATACCGGGAGAAGCGATCATCAAGCGGTGACAACAACAAGCGTGAGGGAATCAATAAAGGCGAAATGGTAACCACTTCGGTGGTAATCATGGCCAAAATAATAAGAATGGACATTTCAAGAAGAGGAGATTCAATAATGATGGAAAGACGTCAAGACCAAAGACCATCATTAAGGAAGGAGAACGACCACCTACCATATGTTTCAAATGCGGAGGGAGGGGCACATCGGCCCAAGCTATGCGATGTCAGTCCAAAGCATGTTATAATTGTGGAAGAAGGTCACTTAGCCCGATTTTTGTCGTTCACCGAAGACAACTTCAGCTAGGATGGAGGCACCAAAGGCCGTCCCAGAAAAGTCAAAACCAGTAGTGCAAGGGAAAGCGTTTGTTATGACCTCCCAGAAAACAAGGAACCCGAATGAGGTCATCACGGGTAAGCTTATCATAAACTCTAACGAAATCTATACTTTATTTGATACCGGTTCTACCCATTCTTTTATTTCTCCTACTTGCGCTCATCGATTAAATTTGACTCCGGAGAAATTAGATTTTGACTTATCTGTGGAAACTCAGATTGGGAGAAACCTTCATTACATCCACTGCTTATAAGTCTTGTTTGGTTCAAATCGGTACCCTCACACTACCGTAGATCTTATTTCATTGAAAATACTTGCATTTGACGTGATTCTGTGGATTGATTGGTTAACTACTCATCATGCAAAAATTGATTGTTTCGTAAGGTTGTTAGCTTTCATATTCCTAATCAACCTATTATGCCAATTCAAGTGACCAAACCATTAAAATCAATCACGGTCATCTCAAGCCATAAAGCTATTCATTTATTGAAAAACGGATGTCAAGCTTTCTTAGCTCATGTCACAGATTTAAACAAAAATACGTCAGTTTTGAACGATATTTCTATTGTTAATAAATTTTCGACGTATTCTCAAGAAGAACTTCCGGCCTACCTCGAAAGCGTGAAATTGAATTTTGTATCGACCTTGAACCCGGTACAAAACCCATTTTCAAAGCCCCATATCGAATGGCTCCTATTAAACTTCAGGAGTTAAAGACCCAACTGCAGGAATTGTTAGACATTGGCTTTATTCGTCCTAGTACTTCTCCTTGGGGTGCTCCTATTCTATTCGTGAAGAAGAAAGATGGGAGTAAGCGACTTTGTATTGATTATCGGGAGTTGAATCATATCACCATCAAAAATAGGTATCGATTGCCACGTATTGATGACCTGTTTGACCAGTTGCAAGGAGTCAAATTCTTTTCAAAGATTGATCTTCGTTCCGAATATCACCAATTGAATATTAGAACCGATGACATTCCAAAGATGGCTTTCAGAACTCGGTACGGGCATTATTAATTCCTAGTCATGTCCTTTGGATTGACTAATGCTCCTGCTGCCTTCATGGATATGATGAACCGAGTATTCAAGGAATATTTCGATCACTTTGTGGTCGTCTTTATTGATGACATCCTTATTTATTCCAAAATCCGTGAAGATCATGAGCAACATTTGAGGCTGACACTCCAAAAGCTTCGTGAGTATAAGCTTTATGCCAAGTTGAAGAAATGCGAATTCTGGATTGAGGAAGTAGCATTCCTTGGGCAAGTAGTATCAAGTCATGGAATATCTGTTAACCCAGCAAAGATTGAAGCAATTCAAAGCTGGGAGAAACCTAAATCAGTGACCGAAGTACATAGCTTTCTCGGCTTAGCTGGTTATTATCGGAGATTCGTGGAAGGATTTTCTCGAATTACTACTCCATTAACTCAGCTGACTCGGAAAGATACAAAGTTCGGTTGGAGCGAAGAATGTGAGAAGAGTTTTCTAGAACTCAAGAGGGGACTCATTTCAAGACTGCTCGACAATACCATCCGCTCGGAGGGATTTGTCATCTCTGATGATACTTGGGCAAAGGGTTGGGATGTGTTCTCATGCAACATGGGAAAGTCATAGCCTATGCCTCAAGAAAACTCAAAGAATATGAGAGGAATTATCCTACTCATGATCTAGAGTTGGCAACTGTTGTCTTTGCACTTAAAATTTGGAGGCATTACTTGTATGGGGAGAAGGTGGAGATCTTTATGGATCATAAAAGCCTCAAATATTTCTTTACTCAAAAGGAACTCAACATGCGACAACGACGTTGGCTTGAACTGTTGAAAGATTATGATCATACCATTCAATATCATCCTCGAAAAGCGAACGTGGTAGTGACGATTGAGTAGAAGATCATATGCAAGCACGAAAAGCGATATTGTCAACGCAAAGGCCCATTTTGTGTGACTTGCAAAGGATGGAGATAGAGTTAAAGACTCCAGGGATCCATGTGATGATGGCGAATATACGAGTAGAACCGACTTTAATCGATAAAGTTAAAGCTGATCAAGTTACAGACCTGGAGTTGATTCGTATGAGGAAGAAAGTGCAAGAAGGTGTTATGCCGAAAGCAAGAATCGATGAAGAAGGAATACTTCGAGTCAACTCCAAACTTTGTGTTCCTAACGACCCTGATTTAAAGTATAAAATCATGATGGAGGCGCAAAACACACTGTTTGCAATCCATCCTGGGAGTACCAAAATGTATCATGATATTCGTCATACATTTTGATGGAGCAATATGAAGAGAGAGATAACGTTGTTTATCTCAAGGTGTCTAACTTGTCAACGAGTTAAAGCAGAGCATCAAGTACCAAAAGGTCCATTGCAACCACTTGAAATTCCAGAATGGAAGTGGGAGCATATTACCATGGATTTCGTTACCAGTCTTCCTAAGGTTTCTCAAGGCATAGATGCGATTTGGGTCATTGTTGATAAATTGACCAAGTCTTCTCATTTCTTACCAATACGAGAAACTTATACACTTGAACGTCTTGCTCGAATGTACATAAACGAGATTGTAAGACTGCATGGTATGCCGGTATCCATAGTTTCTGATCGAGACCCAAGATTCTCTTCACGATTTTGAGTTAGTTTGCAAAAAGCTATAGGCACAGACTTACGATTTAGCTTCGGCATATCATCCTCGAGATTTGACGGACGGACAATGGAGAGGACTATTCAAACTCTTGAAGATCTATGAAGACTCTGTGTCCTTGATTTCAAGGGAAGTTGGGACAAGTTCTTACCATTGGTGGAGTTTTCCTACAACAACAGTTATCAAACAAGTATTGGCATGGCTCCATTCCAAGCGTTGTATGGAAGAAAGTGTCGTTCTCCAGTATGCTGGGATGAGGTGGGTGAAGCAACGTTGTTGGGACCAGAGTTGGTACGTATGACTACGGAAAAGATTCAAACGATCCGACAACGTATAAAAACTTCACAAGATCGACAAAAGAGTTATGTTGATCTTCATCGAAAGGACGTGGAATTCGATATAGGAGATCATGTGTTGTTGCGTGTTGCTCCATGGAAAGGAGTTACGAGATTTGGAAAGAGAGGAAAACTCAATCTTCGATTCATTGGCCCATTTTTAATCCTCGATCGAGTAGGAACTGTGGCCTATAGACTCGCTTTACCGCCAAGTATGTCTCGTGTTCATAACGTTTTTCACATATCCATGTTACGTAAATATGTGAAAGACCCGAACCACATTATTGAGTTAGAACCGGACGAAATAGCGGAGGATTTGACGTATGAAGAGGTTCCTGTTCAAATCTTGGATAAGAAGGAACATATTCTACGCTCCAAGGTTATACCTCAAGTCAAAGTTTTGTGGAGAAACCACGATGTTGAGGAAATGACTTGGGAGTTAGAATCTGAAATAAAATCAAGGTATCCTTACCTCTTCTACATACCAGGTACGTACCCTAATTTCAAGGGCGAAATTTCATAAGAAGGGGAGGTTGTAAGACCCCAACTTTTATAAATAAAGATGAATTTTCTATAAATATTATTTTTGAATATTATAGAGTAAATTTGATATAATGTTATAGTTGTGGGTAATATTTATAAATTTTGCAAAGTAAGCAAGTTGTTATAAAATATTTGTTTGGTGGGGAATATTCTTTTTTTGTCGGGGAATATTCGTATGACTAAGACAATCATTGGTGGACCCTAACCGAATTATATTCATTCGGATTGAGAAAACGACAAAAAATACTTTTTATAAAAAATAACGGCAGAGGTGTTACCGTTAAAAGCTTTGTTGAACTACCCGGTAGTAAAAGTATAGTAATACGCGTGGTTGCATAGTAGCACACGATATTGATTATTAATGCTTACGTGAGAAGTCACTCAACTATACTCAATTATTGCTACAAGAATTTGCCGCGATCATATCTCTTATATTATTGATTCAATTATTGTCACAGTGTCATCTGTATAATATGTTATATTATTAAATCAATAATTGAGACGACAAGTTATAAATGATTAATAATTGTTGAAAGATTAAATATGTGTTGATTAAAAATAAAATAATTTATGGTAATATTTATTCAATCCTTGATGTATATAAAGAGTCTATTATGAGACGTTTGTGGTAAGTTTGGTTATTTTATGGGGGGGCATATGTCAGTATCTAAGAGTCTCTTCGTCAATAGTAATAACCTTCGTCAATAGTAATTACCTTCCTCAATAGTAATTACCTTCGTCAATACTAACTACCTTTATCAGACGTCAAACCACTTGCCGTTTCATATTACAGGCATCGAACCAATTGTCGTTTCACATTACAGGCGTCAAACCACTTTTCTTTTCACATCACCAGTCATCAAGCCACTTGCCTTTTCACATTTCAAGTGCTAAGCTAGAAATCTTCTATAAATAGAGGCCTAGTGCTTCATTATTTTCACTTAATTCATTCAAGCTATATAGAGAGAGAAAGTATATAGAGAATAAGAGAAAAGAAGAAGAGTATTACATTATTACACTATGCGCAGATTCAATCTACTACTAATGTAAGTGGGTGTTATTCTTTCTTATTCATGAAGAGAAGCTGTTGTTCCATTGCTTATTATTACATTGGAATAACTTTTGTATACGCTGGTTTACCCTATATTTGGTGACATTCTTCTATTATTTCATTGGAACATCCCATGCATGTGTTTTACATCGGACTGGTTAAAATCTTTTTATTATTATTCCGTTGGAACATCATATACATGTGTTTTACACGGACACGGTTCCGTCTTTTTATTATTATTACATTGGAACATCACATGCATGTGTTTTACAATCGAACTGGGTTCGCTCTTTATTATTTCATTGGAACATCCTATTCGGTGCAAATTTTGCTGCACTGGTTCTTATTATTATTATTCTCGTTGAATAACTCCATACATGCCAATCTACCGCATGCATGGTGATTTTTTTGTTATTCCATTCTTTATTATACTCGGTTGGTTAAAGTTTTGACTTCTATACTCCATGAAATTAGTAGAATATCCTTGATATTTTGCGCTTCATCCAAGATATCTTTTCATGGAAATATTCTTACGGTCATTCTTGAATTTTACTCTACAAAGCAGTATCATGTTGAAAATTTGGACATTATTAGTTCCTGGATAAATTAATTCTTGAACTTGTTTTATTGAATTCTTATATCATTGTCATCATCCTCATGTTTATATTATGTTGAAAGTCATCTGTGGCCTGTAGTGCATAGATGGACTTGGTATGATTATGACCAGGGATTATTCGGTGAAATCATGACCGTAATGTTACAAATGATGTGGTAAAAGTTATCATTGGCCCGTAGTGCATTAATGGACAATTGTTGGCATGATCATGACCATTAATGAATACACGAATGTCCTTGGTCAGGTAGTAGTGCATGGATAATTTGTGGTCGTGATACTAAAGAATATCCTCGTCAGTAGTGCAGGGGTGATTCGATGATGTGGATTATTTATTGTCGAGTCCCAATGATAAAAGTCATGAAAAACCTTTTAATCATAAAAGATAGTATATTTTATTCTTTACTTGACTCTTTTAATGGATTGCTTGTTCACTGCAGTTAAACTTGATGTTGTTATATTTTATCGGTTTTAACTTTGTTGAAGGCTAACGATAATTTATTCTCGCATTATCTTAGTCATAATATTTCTTCTTGGGCTAGTTGAGCTCACCCTTTCTTTCCGTTATTATCTTGGAAATGAGAACATAGCGAGGGACTAGTCGGGGAACGGAGTGACGGTTCGAGAGGATAGCATTAGTAGTCCCTCACTATTCTGTGAAATAGTGTGTTAATAATTGTAATGAGGACTCCTTTTGAGTTTGTATAATCTCTAGTAGACAATAATTGTATTCAAACTCACAGTTATATTTTGTCGTATTATTATACGGCGAGTTGTATTAGTAAGTTGTATTTGAATTTTGTACCATGTATCTGATGACCCAAGATGGGTGATGTATACCTAATTTTGGGGGCATCACAATGGCGATAATGTTTATGTAGGAGTTTGGCACCTGCTGGGCGAAGCCGATGCCGATGAACCCCGGAAAGGTAAGGATGAAGGCATGAAGGGGAAACCGAACCCCTTTTTCCAAAAGGGTGAGCAGTGTGGCAGTTAAACCATCGATTCGGTGGTATATTATGGGGCTTTGATTTGATGGGTGGCGAGGATGTGATAGTGTTCTCTGATTACGGTGAGATCTGCTTCAGTGATTCAAGAAGGGGTGTTGGCGTGGGGAAACTTTTCCTCGTTGGATTACTCTCGCATCATTTTAAAAAAATCATTTTTACCTTCGGTAAGGTTTTGGGTACGGTTAGACGAGTTTGGGATGGCAGTGGTGGAGACGATGGTTGAGTCAGTGGCGCTGACATTGGCAGTTTTTTTGGGGTTTGTAGAGAAGGTGGATGTGGCAGTTGTTAGTAGGATGGGGATGGAAGAAAGGGGAATAGCCCTAATGGGTTCCTCGGTTCGAATTACCCTGATGGATTCATCGGTGCTGGGGGAGGAGGTAGCAGGGATATTCGAGGAAGCCATGGATTGGTAAATTTGGGAGGCTATTGCCGGTGGAGGGGAGTTGCAAAGAGAAAGGATAGATTTTGCAGAGTGTTAGTAAAGGTTTTTGAAATTGGGGATATGGTTTTGTTTAAATTGGGAGCGCAAAAGTTTAAGTGGTTTATCTTTTTAGTTTCGTGCGCATATCAAGGAACATCTATTTAATGAGGGGTTATGATTGCAGTCGTGGGATGAGGCTGATGAGACATTTCTTTATGGGTAGTGTGAGTTTCTGAGGAGGCTATTGGGCTTTGAAGCATTTATTGCCAATTATTGGGCTTTGTTTGAAATACTCTTCAATTAAATGTTTCATTCAACCGAAGACTGGAGGGCAATGTTGGGGCGTGGTTATTAGGGCCCGAATTATATAGTGGGGCAAAGTCCACGTGCAGTTATTTTAACCCACGAAGGAACCTTTTTGGTAGTAGAGTAATTTAAGGAATTGAAGATTCCTAATTATATTTAGTTTCTAATCCCTAATGAAAGTGTCAGGTTTTAAACCGACTTCCTTTCCTTAAGGGAATTATGTTTGATCCTATTAAGGAATTACGCCTAATAGGGATTTCTAATTCTATACGGTGAAGGACTCTATAGAGGTGGTGAGATCACTATAAATACAAGGTTTTACCCTGATTCTAAGGTGCACAACTTATTATTATTTTCCAGCACTAGAGCATTAAGCCTCCATTGTTAACCTTATTCAGCCTTTACTTATTCTAACACCGGAGTTATCCCTCGGCGGCCCAAGCCGTCAAGCTTTTGGTGTTTACTCGTTTCTGTGCAGGATTTGATGCGTTTTGATAATTGGAGCGCGTGGAAGAATCTTGGCGCTAACACATATATATTTCAAAACATCTTGTGTTCATTTCCCAACACCACAAATATACATATATATATATATGAAAACATTATTCCTGTTTTTATTCCCATCATCACAAACAATAATAAACACAACTAATTTACAATGAAAAGTAAAAGTAACACAACTTTTTTACAATGATACTAAATGTTCTAAAAAATACAATTTACAATGTAAATTAAAAGTACAATTTACAAACTAACTAAAACTATAAATAATTACAACTAAAAAAATTGAGTAAAACTAACTACAAGCGACAAGCACTACTAACTACCATCATTATGAGGTGGATCGTCCGATGGAGGTCGACGTGACAACTTCGGTGTATGAAAATTATCGTCATCATCCTCCGCTCGTCATCGCCACCCTGTCCGACATCTCCATCTTGTTGATACAATAGAAAATATAACATATTAGTAAACATGAGATTTAAATAATTAGCTAGATAATAATTTAATAACATACATAATATACAACTTTATATGAATATAGTAATTAAGGAGTTTAGTTATGGGTCAACAATAGCCCAAAATCCTCCGTCATGAGGGTAGACATCATCTGTAAGACCTCGTCGCGTATCGCAATGAACTGCTACAGAGGGATCCTCTTCATCTCTATTGCCTCCCCTATTGTAATGTCCTGAGCAAGTTGATGCGGACGAGCATAATTTAGCAGTACCTAATCACAGAATATCGAATCAATCACATACGTCTTCGACACCCACGTCATCACCCTCTGAAATAGTCCATCGTTCAAGTCAGCGCCCATATGAGATGGTCCAACATGGGCTCTCGGACGCGGACGCTAACTACAGCCTACGAAAATACAAATATCTTAATAAAGTATTTGTGAGGCGAAATAAATAACAAAAAAAATGAGAAACATAAAAAAATGAATACCTCTACCTAATGTATAGGTTAGTATCCTAGGCTGATTTGACACTTGATATTTATCGGTAGTACTGCTAGGGGGATCCTGAGACGCGATCCAAAGAGTTATCTCCTTTTCCCAAGATAACATAATCAATTTTTTTGCAGTATGGAGCTTCAGTTTAAGAGTATACTTTTTAAATAGTTGTCATTATGTCATAATCCTGAATAGTTTATTAAATTATGTTTCATTGATCATCGCTATAAGGTTCAAAAAACTATAGCTTATACCTATGGTTAGGATCGTTGTTATAGACATCTATAGCTATGGTCATGATTGTTGCAATAGTCCCTAGTGATCGTTGGTAAAGATCAAAAACACGATTTTGGCATAATCTATAGCTACAGTAGCGATCGTCGGTAAAGACCCCTCAAACCGTAGCTAAAGGCTTTAGTCACGTGACCTACGACGAGGGTTGGTGACCGTCGGTAATACCTATAGCTACGGTTACAAGGCCTACTCGCTATAAGCCTTTTTCTAGTAGTGATCTCAAGCGGTGAGATAGTGGAATATAACGACTCGGGATCTCCACTAGCTGCCCGTAATTCAGTTATACGTTGGTCTTAAATCTTTTGAAATCAATCTTATAATGTATTATCTACATGTTAGTTATTTTAAGAATTTAATTAACTACATAATATTTAAAATTATTTTTTTAAATAACTAATACTCGTATAGATAATTCTGTAGGAGACATAGTAGGTGTGTCCTTTAGTGTGGGCTCTATCTCAAAACCCGAAAAGGTTTCTAGGTTGACCCAAAGCTATTCGCATGGCCTAAGCAATACATTCATTTATCAGTTAAGTAGTAACTAATAACAATGTTAAAATAAATAACTAAATACACAAACATACTGCCTTACATTCTGTAAATAACTATGAACCAGTAGTATGTACTACTCTAAGCTTGCTACGATTCTTCTCCATCTATTCGGATTTCTTCTTGAAAGTCTCTTCATCCTAGTAAGATCACATAATCTCCCATGCATTATCAAATATATGTTGCGGCTAATGATCGCGAAGGCTACTCCCAGGCTGGTCACGAACCTCTCGTGCGTCCCTCCTTCTCATCTCATACAATCAACCAAAATAATTCTTCGCAATATGAGCCATAATGACCGCATCGCCATCAGTAAGAGATACGTCATCCTCATATGTATAGTAAGTCTATATAAAACCAGTACAACATATGGTGGTTCTAATATTTATATATAATGTTAAAGTTCTTTTAATTTTACTTACATGAAATTCTCGCAACACATTCTCCGTTAAAGAAGAATCGTACCGCGCATACGTCGTAAAATGCATGCAGCTGATGGGAAGGTGGGACAAATATATGGCGTGAATAGTCATCCCCTCAACCACAAGGGTTAATATACAATAAAAATTATATAAGAGTTAGATATTGTGTCATCAAATAAAAGTAGTAAATAAAACCTATCAATTAATAACACATACTGTGCGGAATTGTCGACGGGCGTCCTCTACGAGGCAAAGATGCGGAATTACTGGCGGACATCCAAATAAATCGAGATTAATCCCCCGCCGACATCGACAAACTCTATCTATAAGTATAATACATACATAGTGTAAATATAAAATTTGTATAACTAAAAATATAAACAACACTATATAACATAAATATCAAATAAACTTACTGGATGATAAGGACCCACCTTGACTACCCTCAGCTGAACTTGAACGACCACCACCACATTGACCACCGCAACGACTATCGCTGCTATTGTGACGCCCCCAAAATAGGTATACATCGCCCATTCTGAGTCGCCAAATACATGGTACAGAAACAACTACAACTTCATTAATACAATTGTCGTGCAAAATACGACAATACATAAACTGTGAATTTAAATACAAATATTGTCTTCTAGACAATATCCACACTCAAATAAGTTCTCATTACAATTATTGATACACTATTTTATAAAATAGTGAGGACTACTAAAATAACTATCTTGAACCATCACTCCACACCTCGACTAGTTCCCGTTATATTCTCGTCTCCTGAAAAAAAAAAGGGTGAGCTCAACTAGCCCAGTAAAGAATATTATGACTAAGATAATGTACAACAAATTATCCTTAGTCTTCAATAGGGAAAAATCTGATAGAATATAATAGACAACAAGTTTTAGATCAACAACTGCAGCGGAAACAGCAATCCATTAGAAGAGTCAAGTAGATAATGAATTATATTATCTTCTAAGATTTAAAAGTCCATCATCAATACGTTATCCCTGTAACATCAATCAATATACATCTTGAATCAAATATTCATCTTTGCACTACAAGCCAAAGATATTCATTTGTATCACCAGTTGGTCATGTTCATCTCAACACATGTTCATCTTTGCACTACGGGCCAAAGATATTCATTAGAAAATCATTCATCTTTGCACTACAAGCCAAAGATATTCAGTAATATCATTATTTAGGACTGAGGATGATGAAAAATATTTTAAAGAAAACGAATCCAGTGACACAAAAGAACAAATATTTGGGATTCGTACTTCGGTTTATCCATGTTCAAAAACACCCCATAATATACCATAGTGGAGTAAAATTCAAGAATAAAGATCAAAAACATGGATACAATCAAAGATAGTAACAAAATAGACATCTTGGACAAAGAAGAGAAAATTTCATTTTTTGGTGAATAGTGTCGTATTCGTGAATAGTGTCGTATACGTGAATAGTAACCCCCACACAAAAAGGTAGAAATTCCACAATAATATTCATATCAATATTTTTGGCATAATGATATTAGAAGAAATAATATCATTTATAAAAAATAACATCCCTTACCTCAAAAGAATAGTACTTCTGACTGAAATATCGGATATAATGTTGAAGAAAACTTGCACCGTATAGCAACACTCAAAGTATCGAAATACTCACAAAAATATGCTCGATAGTATATAGAGAGAAAACTTCAGTTTCTGGTGTGATTTTCAATTCTAACCTAAGCACCCTATTTATAGGAAAATGCTTAGAACACCAAAGCAGAAAATTTAATAAAATAATATTATTTTTATTTAAATTTCCTACGCAAACTTACAATCTGAATTCAGCATTTACCACATGCAAGTGGGTTCCATCAAAATGAAAAACATGTTTTAAACATTTTTTTGTAACAAATCAATTCAGACCCAATATTCCGGAACATCAATAATTCATAATAAATAGCCCTTTTATCAGAAAAATTCGAATCCTATGTCCATTCCATAAGAAATTCAATTCTCTAAAACTTTGTAGATTTAAGTTTTTCCAAATTCTAAACAGAAATTGACCGAAATCCACATACGGACGATTTTACAGGCTATAATCAAATTTCAGTCAAAAATAGGGCCCACCAACATGTTTAACATGTTTTTAGCATTTATTGTAACAAAAATACTCTTCTTCCTCATGTATTCATATATCACACATTCATTGTAAAAATATCACCATTATTATATTATTGTAATATAATAATATATTTAAATAAATTATTTTATCAGATAAGATAAAATATCAATTTTCAACAATTGTCACTTTTCTAAAAATTCCTCCATTTATATCCACATAAATAAATATTTTTCTTATCGTATAAATCAATAATTAATTATTCATAAATAATATTATGTAATCACAATATCGATAAACTGCACTGCTCCAAGGAAAGAGGGCTTTCAATAAGGATTTCTCTCATCTTGCGCGCAATTAGGTGACCAAACCTCTCCTTAGACAGAATTTTTTAGACATTGCCAATAATATTATCTAGTAATATTATTAAAATAATATGAATTATTGATCTGATAATGAGAAATACTGTGTAGTGACAATTATTGAAACAACAATAATATAAAATATCAACGTAGCAATTATTGAATCAATAAAATAAAATATTGAACGAAGAATTATCGTAACAATTATTGAGTAGTGCCTTCACGTAAGAATCAATAATTGGTGCAATACATGCGCCATCGCTTATGCAACACCGCCAGACATCGTGTTTTAACCACCGTGTATTCCAACAAGTGTTAATCAGAATAACTACGTCGTTATTTATAAAAACTCATACTTGTCGTTTTCTTCATCCAATCGCTTTTCGTTATGGGGCCCACACAAAACTGCGTCGTCGTACGAATATTGCCCGACAGCATGAATATTCCACGACCAAACGAATATTCTCCGACAACGATTAATATTTTATAACCACTTGCTCATATAAAATATTTGCACATTTTACCCATAACTAATCACATTAATCAAATCAACCCCTTACTATTTCAAAATAATAATTAGAAAAAATTAAATCTTTATTTATGAAAAGTTGGGGCCTTACAGCTATGTTTAGCCATATAAAATATTGAAAAAATCACGTGCACGTAATTAAGTCAAGCTACAAAAATAACCTAACTAATAATGCATTCTTATAAAATATACATAAAGAACATGAAATTTACAATAATGAGAATATATCCTAAACTACGTCATCTAACTCGTCAGAATTAACATCATTCTCATCCTGTGATTATGTCTTTTCCTTTTCATCGTCAATTTTTTCATCGTTGTCATGCTCAACGACGACATAGTCATTAACGACCACTTCATCTTCGAGTTTCTCTTTATCGAGTACGTCAATGACATCAAATATGAGCACACTATCATCATTTAGCACTATCGGCTGGGGTTGCTAACATTTTCTTGCAACGCCTCATCATGTTTAGACAGACTCGTACCATCAAATGCCCGAGTTTTCATTCTCACGACTGTATATCATGGACTTTTAGAATTGACGATATTTTCTTCACCTCAAATGATTCCCCGTGATGAATCCATATAAAGTACCCATCCACAAACCCACGTGAAAATAAGTCAAATTTCATTAGTAAAATCCATTTATATATATATATATATAAGAAAACATTAAATATATGTTTGGTTACTCAGTGTTTGGTGCGTTTAGAGCATTTGAAAATTCAAATGCACTTGAAAATCTTATTCGTTTAGTAACAGTTTATTTTAAACACAACTTATTTAATTCACAAATTCAGTGATTAGGCCTCAAACACAATGTATTTGCCAAAATTGGTGTTGTGTTTGGAAGTCCAAACGCTGCAAATATTGGCAGCTGAACAAACCCTAAATATTCAACAACAGTTAAGACTCATCAATTGTTCCATATTTATCACCAAAAATAATAACTTAGAAGTTAAGTAGTGGTTGGGTGAATATATTTTAGATAGGTTATATATTTTTATTTTCACAAGATCGAAATTTGATATTTTTACGAGATTTCACTCACGTAAATATGAATCTCATTTAGACATTTATTATTCATATGAGAAGAGTTTTATGAAATTATTAAACTTCTTTATAAAAATATCAATTTTTTATTAGACAATGCTAAAGGTCTCATATAAGATTTATATTTTGATTTGAGCAATAGTCATGTGATGTTTTTACTTTTTATGGAAGAATCGTACAACTAAGGCTGTAAAATGAGCAAACAGTTCGGGGTCAATTTGTATTCGTTCAACTAAAAATTATATTCGAGCTCGACTCAAAATATAAATGATTCAAATATGAGCAAATTTTAAAGTTCGATAAAATATTCGAATCTATTCAAATTATAATTTTTTATTGATACTCGGATCATATTCGTTCGAAAAGTTCAAACTGCTCGGGCTCGATTTGAGATCGTGCTCTACTCGGTAGGTAAACGAGTCTCAATCAAATCTTATTTTATACTCGATAAATTTTATGAATCAAATCTGAGCAATTAAATACTCGGCTCGACTCGATTTATTTATACCTTTACCCTTACGTACGGCCTCTCCTCACACGGAGCTAAAAAAGATGCAGATTTAGGTGTTGTTTGTTTATATTTGTGACGCCCCCAAAATAGGTATACATCACCCATCTTGAGTCACCAAATACATGGCACAGAATTCAAATACAAACTTAATTATACAACAGTCGTGTAAAATACGATAAAACATATGCTGTGAGTTTTAATACAAATATTGTCATCTAGACAATATCCACACTCAATGGAGTCCTCATTACATTTATTATTACACTATTTCACAGAATAGTGAGGACTACTAATGCACCATCTAGGACCATCACTCTGTTCCCCGACTAGTCCCAGCTACGTTCTCATTTCCTGAAGAGAACAATGAAAGAAATCAACTAGCCCAGTAAGAAATATTATGACTAAGATAATGCAGAATAATTTATCGTTAGCCTTCAATAGTGTTAAACTGATACAATATAACAAACATCAAGTTTAACTGCAGCGGAACAAGCAATCCATTAGAAGAGTCAAATAGAGAATAAAATCTACTATCTTCTATGATTTAAAAGGTTTTTCATCACTTTTATCGCTAAGACTCAGCTCAATAAATAATCCACATCATCAAATCATCCCTGCACTACAGGCCAAGGATATTCTTTAGTATCACGACCACTTAATTATCCATACTCACGCCAAAGATAATTGTGTTTTCATCAGCGGTCCTGATCATGCCATAAAACAATTTATCTTTGCACCTTTGGCCGAAGAGAATCCATAGCCATAATCATACCGAAAATTGTCCATCAATGCATTACAGGCCAATGAGGAATTTTTCCACATCATTTGTAACATTACGGTCATGATTACACCGAATAATCCCTGGTCATAATCATACCAAGTCCATCTATGCACTACAGGCCACAAATGACTTTCAACATAATATAAACATGAGGATGATGACAATGATATAAGAATTCAATAAAACAAGTTCAAGAACTAATTTATTCAGGAACTAATAACGTCCAAATTGTCAACATGATACTTCTTTGTAGAGTAAAATTCAAGAATGCTCGGAAGAATATTTCCATGAAAAGATACTGGATGAAGCGCAAATATCAAGGATATTCCACTAATTTCATGAAGTATATAAGTCAAAACTTTAACCAACCGAGTATAATAAAGAATGGAATAACAAAAGAAATCACCATGCATGCGGGCATAGACAAAGTTATTCCAACGTAATAATAATAATGAGAACCGAGGTGTCGTAAAATTGCGCACCAGCGAGGATGTTCCAAATGTAATAATAAAGAATGGAATAACAAACAAATCACCATGCATGCAGTGCTTCAGACAGACAAAGTTATTCCAACGTAATACTAAATAACGAATTGTGTCAAAGCGTGATACGCACCTACGGATATTCCAATAGAATAATAAATAACTAAACCAGTCCCACAGAAACGCATTGCATGAGGATATTCCAATAGAATAATAAAGAATGAAATAATGTAAGAATTTCACCAAGTATAGGATAGCTTGGCATGATCTGAGTTATTCCAATGTAATAATAAATAATGGAATAATGAAGTTCTCTTCATGAATACAAAAGAAATAATACCCTTACGAAAGTACAACAAATAATATTCCCTACCTTAAGAAGAAGAGTACTGGATATATGAGTAGTGAAGTAGCAGAATACTTTTCTTTTTTCTCTCTAGAGTTTCAGTGAATTCGTAAGAAATAGTGAAGGAATGATCTTCTATTTATAGAAGAATGGACTGCATAGTAACTAATTCATGAACGGTCCAGATTGATTTACTTTAATCTGAAGGTCCATATTTAAAGCAAAATCTTTTAAATAAAATATAATATATTCTATTTATAATATAATAAGACGAATAACTTTATAAAAAAATTTACTATGCAAATACTATGCATAATAAAATATAATATATTCTAATTATTGTCTAATAAAACAGATAACTTTATAAAAGTATTCTGTTTTATATAAAAATATCTTACTATTAGTGTGACGCCCCCAAAATAGGTCCATTCCATCCAACCCATTCTGAGTCGCCAAATACATGGTACGTAAACAACTACAACTTCACTAATACAATTGTCGGCAAAATACGACAACACATAAATCGTGAGTTTAAATACAAATATTGTCTTCAGCAATATTCACACTCAAATAAGTCCTCATTACAATTATTGATACACTATTTTACAAAATGATGAGGACTACTAAAACAACTGTCTTGAACCATTACTCCTCACCCCGACTAGTTCCCGCTATATTCTCGTCTCCTGAGAAGAAAAATGGAACAAAAAGGAAAAGGGTGAGCTCAACTAGCCCAGTAAAGAATATTATGACTAAGATAATGTACAACAAATTATCCTTAGTCTTCACGAGGAAAAATCTAATAGAATACAATAGACAAACGGCTTTTAAATCAATCTTCGCAGCGAAAATAATAATTCATTAGAAGAGTTAAGTAGAAAATGCAAACTACTATCTTCTATATATGAATTTAAAAGTTCATCGTCGATATTTTATCCCTGTAACATCAATTAATATATATCTGGAATCAAATATTCATCTTTGCACTACAGGCCAAAGATATTCATCAGTTGGTCATGTTCATCTAAACACCTGTTCATCTTTGCACTACGGGCCAAAGATATTAATTATAAAATCATTCATCTTTGCACTACAGGCCAAAGATATTCAGTTATATCATCATTTAGGACTAAGGATGATGAAAAATATTTTAAAGAAAACGAATCCAGTGAAACAAAAGAACAAATATTAAGGATTCGTACTTTAAACAATCCAAGTTCAAAAATACTTCATAAATAACCAGAGTGGAGTAAAATTCAAGAATGATCAAAACATAGATCCAATCAAAGATAGGAATCATAACAGACGATCTTGGACACAGAAAAGAAAATTTAATTTTTCTGTGAATAGTGTCGTATTCGTGAATAGTGTCGTATACGTGAATAGTGCCGTATACATGAATAGTAACTCCGACACTAAAAGATAGAAATTTCACAAAAAACATCATCATGCTTCGTGAATAGTACTCGTGAATAGTAACTCGTTAATAGTAACTCATGAATAGTAACCCCGACATGAAAAAGTTTCAAATTTGATAAAAATTTCCAACCAATATTTCGGCATAATGACATTGAAGAAATAATATCATTTTTGAAGAAAATAACACCCCTTACCTCGCAAAAACAGTACTTCTGACTGGAATACTGGATATAGTGCTGAAAAAACTTGCACCGTATAGCAACACTCAAAGTACCAAAATACTCACAAGAATACGCTCGATAATATAGAGAGAGAAAAATTTAGTTTCTGGTGTGATTTTCAATTCTAACCTAAGCACCCTATTTATAGGAAATTGCTTAGAACACCAAAGCAGAAAATTGAATATAATAATATTATATATAAAATTTTTTCTACGCCCACTAAGACTCCTGAAATCAGCATGTTTACAACACATGGGGTGCCAACCAAAACAATAAAAACGTTTTTCTTAATAAAAATAATTAAAACTTCCAAAAATCAATTATTTCAGAACTTCGGAACTTCAATAATTCATAATAAATAGCCCTTTTATCAGAAAATTCGAATCTCGTGACATTTTATAGGAAATTCAATTCTCTACAACTTTACAGAAGAAAGTTTTTCCAAATTCCAAAGCGAAATTGAAAGAAATCCACATACGGATGATTTTACTGTGTATAATCAAATTTCATCCAAGAAATGGGGTCCAACCGACACACAAAACATGTGTTAAACAACTTTGCAACAAAAATACTCTTCCTCTTCATATACTCATATATCCCACATTCATTGTAAAAATATTATCATTATTATATTATAATAATATAATAAAATATTATTTTATCGAAAAGATAAAATATCAATTTTTAACAATTGTCACTTTAAAAATTTTCTCCATCTATATCCACATAAAATCAATATTTTCCTCATCATATAAATCAATAATTAATTATTCACAAATAATATTACGAGAATCACAAGATCTTTGAAAACCGGTGCCGCTCCCAAGAAAGAGGGCTTTCCAATAAGAATTTCTCCTTACTAATACAAGCAATTAGGTGACCAAACCTCTCCTTAGATGTAACTTTCTAGACATTGCCAATAATATTTTCTAATAATATTATTCAGATAATATGAATTATTGCTTCGATAATGGAAAATACTTGTGTAGTGACAATTATTGAAACAACCGTAATATAAAATATCAACGCAAAGAATTATTGAATCAATAAAATAAAATCTTTGAAGAATTAACTCTGTAACAATTATCGAGTAGTGCCTTCACGTAAGAATCAATAATTGGTGCAATACGGTGTGCTTCATTGTGCAACAACGCCAGACATCGTGTTTTAACCACCGGGTATTCCAACAAGTGTTACTTCAGTAATAACTACGCTGTAGATTATTTATAAACAACTTATACTTGTCATTTTCTCTATCCAATTGTTTTCCGTTATGGGGCCCACACAAGGCTGTGCCGTCGTACGAATATTCCCTAACAGCAAGAATATTCCACGACCAAACGAATATTCTCCGACAACAATGAGTATTTTATAACCACTTGCTTATTTTACCCATAACTAACCACATTAATCAAATCAACCCCTTACTATTTTAAAATAATAAATAGAGAAAATTAAATCTTCATTTATAAAAAGTTGGGGCCTTACAATTAGCCTAATAAAACGAATAACTTTATAAAAGTATTTTGTTTTATATAAAAAGCTTTTCTGTTTTATTACATTAATAATACCAATAAAACAAAACTGAGTAACTTATCACATAAGCATCAATAATCAATACCGTGTGCTACTATCCAACCACGCCAGACATTGTACTTTTACTACCGAAAGTAGTTCAACAAAGATTAACAGTAAAACTTCCGCCATTATTCTCATAAAAATATTTTTGTCGTTTTTTCCATCCAAACAATAATTTCATTTCAGATCCACTAATGATTGTCTTCAGTCGCATTTAATATTCCCCGACAAAAAGAATATTCCCCGACCAATCGAATATTATACAACAACTTGCATACTTTTCAAAATTTATAAATACTACCCACAACTATAACATTATCTCAAATCCACACCATAATATTAAAAAAAAAATTTCGAGAAAATTAAATCTTTATTCATAAAATCTGGGGTCTCACAATCTCCCCTCCTTATGAAATTTTGCCCTCGAAATTTACGTACGTACCTGGTATGTCGAAGAGGTGAGGATACCTTGACTTCACTTCAAATTCTAACTCTTGAGGTTTAACCTTTGTGCGTCGAATATGATCCTTCTTATCCAAGATGTTAACACATATCTCCTCATACGTTAAATCTTATGTTATCTCATCCGGTTCTAAATTAATAATGTGGTTCGGGTCGTCCACATATTTACGTAACATCGATACGTTAAAAACGTTATGAACACGTGACATACTTGGCGGTAAAACGAGTCTATAGGCCACAGTTCCTACTTCATCGAGGATTTCAAATGGGCCAATTAAATCGAGGGTTGAGATTTCCTCTCTTCGTCGATTCTTGCTTCTAGAATAACGCCCTCTTGAACCTTCTTCTTCACATTCATCAGCTCCGGGTGTGTAGCTTGAACGGCTTTAAATTTATCGATTAAAGTCGATTCTACTCGTATATTCGTTATCTTCACGTGGGTTCGTATATTCGCACGTGTAACCGCATACGATCTTCTACTTAACGCATTAGGTACCATGTTCATTTTTCCTACGATGGTATTGAATGGTACGATCGTAATCTTCAACAACTTGAGCCAACGTCTTTGGCGCATGTTACGTTCATTTTAGTTGAAGAAATATTTAAGGGTTTAATAAATGGGTTTTAGATTGGGGTCAATACAAAATTCGATTTCACGCCTTTCTAAGTACGCTAAGAAGTCTTCAAGAATACGTCAGAAATTTATTAACAATAGAAATATCATTCAAAACTGTGACCCTCATCCAAGACTTTGATAGTACGTCACATTGATACCTATCAACTTGCCATCGTCATTCACGACATCGCCTATAGAAAGTCTGGCTTCGGTACATTCCACACAAGAAAGTCAACAACGAAAGGACCGGGGATCTTTACTTATGGCTTGATATGAAAATGATTGACTTTACTGGTTTGGTTGCTTGAATTCGCATAACAGGTTGGTTAGGAATATGAAAGCTAACAACCTTACGAAAAGCATGATGAGTAGTTAACCAATCAATTCCTAAAATCGCATCAAAGGCAAGTATTTTCAAAGAGACAAGATCGACACGTAACGTGAAAATGTCAATTTGAATTAAACAAGAATTATAAATAGTGGATGTAACGAAGGTTTCTAATATCAAAGTTTCAACCAATAAGTCAAAGTCTAATTTCTCCGAAGTCAAATTTAAACGTTGAGCGCAAGCAAGAGAGATAAAATAATGGGTAGAACCGGTATCTAATAAGGTATAAACTTCACAAGAGTTTATTATTAACTTACCCATAATAACTTTGTTCGGGTTCCTTGACAAACGCTCTCACTTAAACTACTGGATTTGACTTTGTTATAGGGTACATTCTACCCTTAAGTGCTTCTTCACATTCCTGATCCATGATTTGAATCATTATTCTCCGATCCATATCGAATTGGGGTTGACCGCTATGCACAGGATAATTCCGAATTCGATGTTGGATTCTCCCAATTGTTGTCCAAAAAGCAAAATCCATTTCATCTATTTTGATTTTATTGGATCGGAGGTCTTTTTCGACAATATCAACGCGTCGTGCGGCTTTTACCCACGCATCATCTATTCTCCTTCTTTCAGTTGTTTCTGTTTTCATCAGAACTTTGATCATAGCATTCTCAGATTCCAGCTCTAATATCTTATACTCTGTCAAAGAGTGCTTCTGTTCAAGTGTCGCACATCGGGTAACACAATTTTGAATTGTTACATCTCTTTGCTCCACAACCGCCTACCGTTCTTCAGCCTGCTCTTCTAACTCATGAATATGATTTTGTAATGCTAAATTTTGATCATAAAATTATTCTAATAAATTCTCCTCAGGTTCATCTTCTTCCTCTTCTTCCTCACTCTCAGCTGCTACCTCTGAAACTAGGTCAGGTGCAACTATAGGTTCTTCACGCACCACGTAGATATCTCTAATTTCTTCTTCGTCGGACATCACATTAACCTGGTTAGTGATTAAAGGTGTCTCAGCAGTCTCATGTGCTTCATTGCTTATCTCAACATTTTCGGATGCCATTTGCAAATACTGCCACAAAACAAAGGTTAATTAATATATCACATATTATCCCTATATTCTGACCGACCAATTAAATACCAAATAAACTTAGGTAGGTCATACTAGCGAAGGAATTCCCGGTCTCTCCCCTCCTAGTTCTATTCTCACATCCTAGCCAGGGATCGTATCCCTAAGCTTTGATACCAACTGTGACGCCACCAAAATAGGTATACATCACCCATCTTAAGTCGCCAAATATATGGTACAGAATTCAAATACAAACTTAATTATACAACAGTCGTGTAAAATACGACAAAACATATGCTGTGAGTTTTAATACAAATATTGTCATCTAGACAATATCCACATTCAATGGAGTCCTCATTACATTTATTATTACACTATTTCACAGAATAGTGAGGACTACTAATGCACCATCTAGGACCATCACTCTGTTCCCCAACTAGTCCCAACACGTTTCTCATTTCTCAAGAGAACAATGAAAGAAAGGGTGAGCTCAACTAGCCTAGTAAGAAATATTATGACTAAGATAATGCAGAATAATTTATCGTTGGCCTTCAACAGTGTTAAACTGATACAATATAACAAACATCAAGTTTAAGCTACAAATGAAACAAGCAATCCATTAGAAGAGTCAAGTAGAGAATAAAATCTACTATCTTCTATGATTTAAAAGGTTTTTCATCACTTTTATCGCTGAGACTCAGCTCAATAAATAATCCATATCATCAAATCATCCATGTACTACAGGCCAAGGATAATCTTTAGTATCACGACCACGAATTATTCATGCACTACGGGCCAAAGATAATCGTGTTTTCATCAACGGTCCTGATCATGTCATAAAACAATTCATCTTTGCACCCTTGGTCGAAGAGAATCCATAGCCATAATCATACCAAAAACTGTCCATCAATGCACTATGGGCCAATGAGAACTTTTTCCATATCATTTGTAACATTACGGTCATGATTATAATTGAATAATCCTCGGTCATAATTATACCAAGTCCATCTATGCACTACTACAGCCACAGATGACTTTCAACATAATATAAACATGAGGATGATGACAATGATATAAGAATTCAATAAAACAAGTTCAAGAATTAATTTATTCAAGAACTAATAACGTCCAAATTGTCAACATGATACTTCTTTGTAGAGTAAAATTCAATAATGCTCAGAAGAATATTTCCATTAAAAGATACTAGATGAAGCGCAAATATCAAGGATATTACACTAATTTCATGGAGTATAGAAGTCAAAACTTTAACCAACTGAGTATAATAAAGAATGGAATAACAAAAGAAATCACCATGCATACGGCATGTACAAAAGTTATTCCAACAGAATAATAATAATCGGAACGAGTCAAAGAAATTGCAGACCGTGGGATGTTCCAACAGAATAGTAAAGAATGGAATAACAACAAAAATCACCATGCATGTGGTTCTTCGCATAGACAAGTTATTCCAACAGAATACTAAATAACGAAACCAGGTCAGGCGTGATACGACCGATGTAATATTCCAATGTAATAATAAATAACGAAACCAGTCCGGCGGTAGAAAACGCATTGCATGCGAGGATATTCCAATGTAATAATAAAGAATGGAATAACAAAAGAATTTCACCAAGTATAGGGTAGCCCGCTTATACAGGTTATTCCAATAGAATAATAAATAATGGAATAACAGAAGATCTCTTCATGAATACAAAAGAAATAATACCCCTTACGAGTACAACAAATAATATTCCCTACCATATGAAGAAGAGTACTGGTGTAAGACCCCGAATTTTATGAAATAAAAGTATTCAATTTTTCTTATAATTACTATTCAAGTAAATGGTTAAATTGATAAAAGTTAAAGTTAAGGGTGATATATGAATTTTTTCAAAATACGCAAGTGGTTATAAAATATTCATCATTGTTTAGAATATTCGTTCAGTCGTGGAATATTCTTTTACATGGGGGAATATTAAATTTACGTATGCATGACCATTTCAGGGCCCCATAATGTAAGAATAATTGTCGGATGAAGAAAACGACAAATTTGAGTTTTTATAAATAACGGCGTAGAAGTTTACTGTTAACACCTAATCGTTAGAATATTCGGTGGTTAAAATACGATGTCTGGCGTAGTTACACAAGAAGACAGCAGATTACATGATATTTTTTCAATTATTGATTCTTACGTGAGAAGACACTACTCAATAATTGTTACAGTAATTACTGTTCAATATTTTATTTTATTGAATCAATAATTGCTGCGTTGATATTTTATATTATTGTTGTTTCAATAATTGTCACTGCATAGTATCTCCATTATCAGATCAATAATTCATATTATTTGAATAATATTATTAGATAGCATTATTGGCAATGTCTAGAAATTTACATCGAGGAGAGGTTTGGTCACCTAATTGCGCCAGTAAGGAGAAATCCTTATCGGAAAGCCACCTCTTTCCTGGGAACTGCCTGGTTGTCATTATTGTGATTCTATAATATTATTTGTGAATAATTAATTATTGATTTATATGATAATGAAATATTTATTTGATGTGGATATAAATGATGGATTTATTTATGTGGTTATAAATGAAGGAATTAATGTTGAGGTATTTTATCAGTATTTTGTCGGATTAGAGGTATTAAAAGATCAAATCGATTGTTCTTTGACTTTATTGTGTGAGTTATAATTTTTAATCAATAGTTAGATCGTTGTGATTTTTGGATATGTTATACATATATAAGTTGAGTATATGTTCACAAATTTTGAACCGTTAAAATAAACGAATGATTTGTTATGAATTTTAAGAGGTGGATCCATTAGGAAATTAGGTTTATAAATGATTTTGGTGGAAAATTCTAGAAATGGGTGGGTGGGCCCCACTTTTTTGGTTGTTGGGGAAGATGGCTGATTTTTGGTGGGTAGGTAGAATAGTAGGTAAAGCCATAAGGTTCTGAAGTCAAGTCTCGCTTTAAGGTCTAATAATATTTTCCTATAAATAGAGAACTAAGTTAAACTTGAAAATCACACCAGAATTCATAAGTTTTCTCTCTTTTTCTCTCTAGATTATCGAGTGTATTTTATGAGTATTTAGATACTTGGTGAGTTGCTATTCATCAGTGCAAGTTTCCTTTCATATCATATCCGATATCCAATCGGAAGTCTTTGCTTCTTTTGAGGTAAGGGATAGTAAAGGGATTTTAAGGGTTGTTATGTTTTCGGGGCCAGTAATTTTTCTGACCTTCAAAAATTCTGGAAAAATTTGAAATTATAATTTGATGAATTTTCTTGATTGTGTCCAAAAATGGTGATTTTTGGATGTATAGATTAAGAGTTCTGAATTTTATGAGAAAAGACTATTTTAAAAGTAACCGCTTATAACTCCTTGTGGTTAACTCCAAAATTGGTAAAATTTTTATTGGGAGTACATGTATATGATAGAAGTATACTCTGTAAATTTCGGAATTTTTGGATAAAAGTACATTTTTTGATAAATATCTAAATATTCGACTGATTTGGCCATATGAAAAATAATAAATGATTTTTAAAAATTCTGAGAAAAATATATGTTCAATATGGGACTATATTCTACTAAATCTCAGAAAAGAAAATTTGTTTGTACTGATTCGGTATTTTTCATGAAAATGGACTAGTTATGAGTAAATGAATTAAATATGTTATGTGAAGTAAGAAAATTAGAAAATAGGATTTTATGGCTTGAGAATCCTATATGAGGTATATGCAGATTTTTGATGAGGGTTTTGGTTATTGGTGATGAAATCTTATGAGTTTGGAATTTTAGGATGATTAAATGCATTATTTAGTAAAGTGTAAACAATTAAAATAAATTGTTTATAAGTTTAAGAAATGTTATTTCAATATCATTATATCGAAATATTGGTATGGATTTTATTGTGGAATTTCTACCTTTTTGTGTCGGGTTTACTATTCATGAGTTACTATTCATGAGTTACTATTTCATGGTTCTTATTCACGAGTTACTATTCATGACAAAATTGGTTTCTTTTTCTAACCAAATTATAGTTGATTTATGAATATTACTCTTGAGATTAAATCTAGATGTTTTGATTATATTGATTTTACTATTATATATAACATTTTTATAACCCTAATGATGATATTTCTCTTTGACTTGAGTGTAAAGATGGGTAGATATTTGGTATGATCATATTTATGGGTTTCCTTTGGCCGAAAGTGCAAAGTTGAATTGTTGATTTGGTATGATCATGACCACCATCAATTTATAATTGAATATCTTTAGCTTAAGTGCAAAGGTGAAATGATCAACATGGTTATAATTATTGTTTATATAAATTCTGAAATGATTATATATTTCTTTGAGATATTAATATATTTGGCCTGTAGTGCAAATATGAAACTGTTGATGAATATATTTGGCCTGTAGAAGCAAATATGAATCGTTGATGAATATATTTGGCTGTAGTGCAAATAATAATCTGTTGAGGAATATCTTTGGCTGGCTGTAAAAAAGATGAATTGTTGATGTATACCTTTGGCCGTAGTGCAAAAGATGACTGTTGTTGAATATCTTTTGGCTGTAGTGCAAAGATGGTCTGTTGATGAATATCTTTGGCCGTAGTGCAAAGATGAAATTGTTAGTATGATTATAAACAGGAACTATGATTTGGTATAACCATGATCTTTGATGTTTCAGGTAAAGACATGTGATGAAAATTATCTTAGATCCCGGATGCGAAGAGAATTTAGAATTACAATTATGATTATGAGTTATTCATATAATTGTGGAAATGAAGCTGTTGATTGATGTTCTGAGGATAAAACATTGTTGGTGGATTTCTAACATGGAGAAGATAATAGACTTTTATGGTCTATTTGACTCTTCTAATGGATTGCTCGTTTCATTTGCAACTATGGTTGAAAAGTTTTATCATCTACCATATGTTCTAAATCTACGATTTATTATCGATGAAGGCTATTGATAATTTAATTATCTTTAGTCATGATATTATTTACTAGGCTAGTTGTGCTCACCCTTTTTGCTTCACAATTCCTTTTCGTGTAATAAGAGTGTATTTGGGTCGGAAAGCGAGAATGTGAGGGAAATAGAACGGTGGTCTCTAGCTATGGAGGTTGTCCCTAAGCAGTATAGAAAGGTGTTGTATACATCATTTAGTAGTTATATTTGGTGAATCAAATAGGGTGAGGCGAACCCAACGTTGGAAGGGTGTTTTGCCATTATCATACAAGATGTCTAATGACATACAACCTCGTGTCATCATAAAATAGGGTTGTGCTCATCCACTTGCTGAGTATATCTACGAGCACTACCTATATAATCTTGGTGTTTGGTTGAAGTATAACTCTCAATTAGAGACAGTGGAGATAATAATATGTCAAGAGAAGACTCACCATTGGAAAGAATATGATAGTAATCTTCTCGTTTTTTCTTTGGGGTCTATTAGGTGACCGAGGATAATTACGTGGGCATATGATATCTATCATAACCTAGACGCATGGCCTCCCATGTACGAAGATTTCCTTGAGCACTTCCCAAAGATTTTAATTTTTAAAACAGTTTTTGACTATACCTTTATGTAAGATGTCATGGTGACGTGCTACCCAAGTTTGTGTCAAGAGTCACAGTTGATATATATATTTGTATCAAAACTCACAACACATGAATTGTTGTATTTTGCACGACAATTGTTGTAATAAAGTTGTAGTTGTTTTCTGTACCATGTATTTGGCGACTCAGAATGGGTTGGATGGAATGGACCTATTTTGGGGTTGTCACAACAGGATATATTAGTAGTGAAGTAGCAGAATACTTTTCTTCTTTCTCACTAGAGTTTCAGTGAATTCGTAAGAAATAATGAAGGAATGAGCTTCTATTTATAGAAGAATGGACTGCATAGTAACTAATTCATGAACGGTCCAGATTGATTTACTTTAATCTGACGATCCATATTTAAAGCAAAATCTTTTAAATAAAATATAATATATTCTATTTATAATCTAATAAAACGAATAACTTTATAAAAGATTTTACTATGCAAACACTATGTAGGCATTATGCAAATACTATGCATAATAAAATATAATATATTCTAATTATTGTCTAATAAAATAGATAACTTTATAAAAGTATTACATTTTATATAAAAAGATTTTACTATTAGCCTAATAAAGCGAATAACTTTATAAAAGTATTCATTTTTATATAAAAACTTTTTCTGTTTTATTACATTAATAATACCAATAAAACAAAACCGGTGACTTATCACGTAGCATCAATAATCAATATCGTGTGCTACTTATGCAACCACGCCATTATTCTTTGTTGTGACGCCCCAAAATTAGGTATACATCACCCATTTAAAGTCGCGGATACATGGTACAAAATTCAAAAACAAATTCATTTATATTAATTGTTGATATTGTCAGATAGAATCGACCACACGATTAATCGTGAGTTTTAATACAAATGTATATAACTCTCGTGGTGCCGACCACAACCTTACAATGGTACTTTACATAAAAGTATAGTCAAAAACTATTTTAGAAATTAAAATCTTTGGGAAGTGCTCAAGGAAACCTTCGTACATGGGAGGCCATGCGCCCAGGTTATAATAGATATCATATGGCCACGTAATTATCCTTGGTCAATCCAATAGACCCCTAAGAAAAATGAGAAGATTACTATCATCTTCTTTCCAATGGTGAGTCTTCTCTTGACATATAACTATCTCCAATGTTTTCAAGTGAATATTATATTTTAAATCAACTCCAAGATCATATAGGTAGTGCCCGTAGATATACTCAGCAAGTGGATGCGCACAACCCTGTCTAATGATAACACGAGGTTGTATGTCATTAGACATCTTGTATGATAGTGGCAAAACACCCTTCCAAAGTTGGGTTCACCTCACCCTATTTGATTCACCAAATATAACTACTAAATGTTGTGTAGAATACAACATATTTTTCTATCTTGTTTAGGAGAACTTCTTCAGCCTAGAGACCATTTGTTATCCCCGCCGACACGGCAACACTCTTATTACCTGAAAGGAATTGTGAAGCAGAAAGGGTGAGCAAAACTAGCCCAGTAAAGAATATCATGACTAAAGATAATTAAATTATCAATAGCTTTCATCAATAATAAATCAGAGATTTGGAACATATGGTAGATGATAAAACTTTTCAACCATAGTTGCAGCGGAACGAGAAATCCATTAGAAGAGTCAAATAGACCATATGGTCTATTATCTTCTCCATGTTAAAAGTCCACCAATAGTGTTTTATCCTTGTAACATCAATCAACAATTCTTGTTCACAATCATATGAATAACTCATAATCATAATTGTGATTCTAAATTCCTTTTCGCACCCAGGACGAAGATAATTTTCATCACATATCTTCACCTGAAACATCAAAAATCATGGTTATACCAAATCACAATTCATGCTCGTAATCATTAAATCATCTTTGCACTACGGCTAAAGATATTCATTATTATCACATCCATGAATTAATATTTATTGTTGAGACTCAGCTCAATAAATAATCCACATCATCGAATCATCCCTGCACTACAAACCAAGGATATTTTTTAGTATCACGACCAAGAATTATTCATGCACTACGGGTCAAAGATAATCGTGTTTTCATCAACGGTCCTGATCATGCCATAAAACAATTCATCTTTGCACCCTTGACCGAAGAGAATCCATAGCCATAATCATACCAAAAATTGTCCATCAATGCACTACGGGCCAATGAGGACTTTTTCATTAGTATCACAATCACAAATTATCCATGCACTACGGGCCAAAGATAATCGTGTTTTTATCAACGGTCCTGATCATGCTATAAAACAATTCCTCTTTTCACCCTTGGCCGAAGAGAATCCATAGCCATAATCATACCAAAAACTGTCCATCAATGCACTACGAGCCAATGAGGACTTTTTTCACATCATTTGTAACATTACGGTCATGATTATACCGAATAATCCCTAGTCATAATCATACTAAGTCCATCTATGCACTACGGTCAAAGATGACTTTCAATACAATATAAGCATGAGGATGATGACAATGATATAAGAATCAATCAAATGAGATAAATGATAAATATTAAACATTTATAATACAATTTATTCAGCGTTCAATAATAACCAAATGTTATCAATCACTTAATAATCTCATAATCTAATATCATTAATGTTATAACAATATTTTAATCATTTCTTAAACTTATAAATAATTTATTTCAATTGTTTACACTTTATCAAATAATACATTTAATCATTCAAAAATGCCATACTCATAAGATTTCATAATCAATGATCAAATCCCTCATCAAAAATCTGCATATACCCTATATAGGATTCTCAAGCCATAAAATCCTATTTTGCAATTTTATTACTTCACATAACATATTTAATTCATTTACTCATAACTAGTTCATTTTCATGAAAAATACCAAATCAGTCCCAAAAATATTTCTTTTCTGGGATTTAGCAGAATATAGTCCCATCTTCAACATATATTTTTCTCAGAATTTTTAAAATTTATTTACTATTTTTCATATGGCTAAATCTTCCGAATATTTAGACATTTATCATAAATTATACTTTTGTCCAAAAATTTCGAAATTTACAGAGTATACTCCTGTTATATACATGTACTCCCAATAAAAATTTCACCAATTTTGGAGTTAACCACAAGGAGTTATAAGGGTTTACTTTTAAAATAGTCTTTTCTCATAAAATCCATAAATCTTAATATATACATCCAAAAATCGCCATTTTTTGACACAATTTAGAAAACTCATCAAATTATCATTTCAAATTTTTTTAGAATTTTTGAGGGTCAGAAAAATTACGAATCTGCCCCTGGCTAAAACCCCTTTTTAATGAAAATACTATTCGTATGAATACGAAGGATCATTCACCATGAATGTGGTAATCCACATAGACAAAGTTATTCAAATGTAATAATAAAGAATGAAATAATGAAGGATTCACCATGCGATAAACTAAACTTCAAGCGTGTTATTCCCAACAGAATAATAAATAATGGAACCAGTCCCAGCGTAAGCAGATGAAGCGAGGATATTCCGGCGAATAATAAATAATGGAACCAGTCCAACGAAACGCCTTGCATGTGATATTCCGGCGGGATAATAAATAATGGAACCAGTCCCGGCGTAAGCGCTTGATGTGATATTCAGCACGTAATAATAAAGAACGGAATATTAGAAGAATTTCACCATGTATGTGGTACTTCGCATAAACAGGTTATTCCAACATAATAATAAAGAATGGAATAACAGAAGAATTTCACCAAGTATAGGGTAGTCCTCATATACAGGTTATTCTAACAGAATAATAAACAATAATAATATCCTTTACGAGTACAACAATTATATCCCCTACCTAAAAAAAAAGTATTCCGACTAGTAGGGCGGGAATATACTTGAAGAAAACTTACACTACGCTCAAAGCTTTCTTAAACTCTAAAAAAATACTCTCAAGATTATAGAAGAAGAACTCTCTCTAGAGTTTCAGTGAATTCGTAAGAACTAATGAAGGAATGAGCTTCTATTTATAGAAAAATGGACTGCATAGTAACTAACTCATGAACGGTCCAGATTGATTTCCTTTAATCTGACGGTCCATATTTAAAGCAAAATCTTTTAAATAAAATATAATATATTCTATTTATAATATAATAAAATGAATAACTTTATAAAAGATTTTACTAAACAAACATTATGCAAACACTATGCAGGCACTATGCAAACACTATGCATAATAAAATATAATATATTCTATTTATAGAATAACTTTATAAAAGTATTCTATTTTATATAAAAAGATTTTACTATGCAAAAAACACTATGCATAATAGAATATAAATATATTCTATTTATAGAATAACTTTATAAAAGTATTCATTTTATATAAAATATTTTCCGCTTTTATTACATTAATAATACCAATAAAACAAAACCGAAAGTGACTTATCACGTAAACATCAATAATCAATCTTGTGACGCCTCCAAAATTAGGTATACATCACCCATCTTGAGTCGCTTGATACATGGTATGTAATTCAAATACAACTTAATAATACAACTGCTGCATAATAATGTACAATACGACAAAACATAAACTGTGAGTTTGAATACAAATATTGTCTACTAGAGATTATACAAACTCAAAAGGAGTCCTCATTACAATTATTATCACACTATTTCACAGAATATTGAGGACTACTAATGCACCATCTAGGACCATCACTCCATTCCCCGACTAGTCCCAGCTACGTTTTCATTTCCTGAAGAGAACAGTGAAAGAAAGGGTGAGCTCAACTAGCCCAGTAAGAAATATTATGACTAAGATAATGCAGGATAATTTATCGTTAGCCTTCAACAGTGTTAAACTGATAAAATATAATAACTATCAAGTTTAACTGCAGCGGAACAAACAATCCATTAAAAGAGTCAAGTAGAGAATAGAATCTACTATCTTTTATGATTTAAAAAGTTTTTCATCACTTTTATCGCTGAGACTTAGCTCAATAAATAATCCACATCATTAAATCATCCCTGCACTACAAGCCAAGGATATTCTTTAGTATCACGACCACGAATTATTCATGCACTACGGGCCAAAGATAATCGTGTTTTCATCAACGGTCCTGATCATGCCATAAAACAATTTATCTTTGCTCCCTTGGCCGAAGAGAATCCATAGCCATAATCATACCAAAAACTGTCCATCAATGCACTACGGGCCAATGAGGATTTTTAATTTTCACATCATTTGTAACATTACGGTCATGATTACACCGAATAATCCCTGGTCATAATCATACCAAGTCCATCTATGCACTACAGGCCACAGACGACTTTTAACAAAATATAAACATGAGGATGATGACAATGATATAAGAATTCAATAAAACAAGTTCAAGAATTAATTTATCTAGGAACTGATAACGTCCAAATTGTCAACATGATACTTCTTTCAGAGAGTAAAATTCAAGAATGCTCGGAAGAATATTTTCATGAAAAGATTTGGATGAAGTGCAAATATCAAAGATATTCCACTAATTTCATGGGTATAGAAGTCAAAGTTTTAACCAACCGAGTATAATAAAGAATGGAATAACAAAAGAAATCACCGTGCATGCGATAGATCGCATATACGCAGTTATTCCAACAGTAATAATAAATAACGGAACCGGTCCCACAGTAAAATGCATGCATGGATATTCCAATGTAATAATAAAGAATAGAACTGTGTCCCATGCGAACGCGCACACATGATATAAGGCGAATAATAAATAATGGAACCAAGTCCCACAGAACGCACAAATGTGAGGATATTCCGGCTGTAATAATAAAGAACGAAATATTGAAGAATGTCACCATGTATAGGGTAGCCCGCGTATACATGTTATTCTAACAGAATAATAAATAATAGAATAACAGAAGTTCTCTTCATGAGTACAATAAATAACATCCATTACCGTAAAATAATACTTGATATAAGAGTAGTGAAGTAGCAGAAAACTTTTCTTCTATCTCTCTATAGTCTCTCTCTATAGTTTCTCTCTCTAGTGAATTCGTAAGAAAATAATGAAGGAATGAGCTTCTATTTATAGGAAAATGGAATGCATAAGAATTAATCCATGAACGGTCCAGATTGATTTACTTTAATCGACGGTCATATTTAAAGAAAAATCTTTTAAATAAAATATAATATATTCTATTTATATAAAAAGATTTTTACTACGCAAACATTACGCTGAGCACTATGCAAAACACTATGCATAATAAAATATAATATATTATATTTATAGAATAACTTTAATAAAGTATTACTTTTTTATATAAAAAGATTTTACTATACAAAATACTATGCATAATAGAATATAATATATTCTATTTATAGAATAACTTTAATAAAGTATTTTGTTTTATATATAAAAGATGTTTCTATTTTATTACTTAATAAAACAAAACTTCTAAATCAACAATAATTGAATCAAATAATGTGAGATACTACGCAAAGAACTATCAGAGCAATAATTGAACAAAAATGGTGACTTCTCACATAAATATCAATAATCAATACCGTGTGCTACTATGCAACAACGCGTATTACTGTACTTTTACTACCGAGTAGTTCAACAGTATCAACGGTAAAACTTTCGCCGTTATTTTCAATAAAATATTTTTGTCATTTTCAATCCGATAATAATTTCGTTGTGGGGTCCACCGATGATTGTGTCATTGCATTGAATATTTCCTCATTTAAAACGAATATTCCCGACTAATCGAATATAATATGACAACTTGCATACTTTGCAAAATTTATAAATATTACCCACAACAATAACATTATATCAAATCCACACCATAATATAAAAAAAAAATTTCAGAGAAAATTAATTCTTTATTCATAAAACTGGGTTTCACAATCTCCCTCCTTATGGAATTTCGCCCTTTGAAATTTACGACGTTACACGGTATGTCTTAACAGTGAGTATACACGACTTCATTTTGATTCTAACTCTTCGAGGTATAACCCTTGAGTGTTGGATACGATTCTTCTTATCCAAGATTTTAACACGAGATCTCATACGTTAAATCATCCGCTATCTCGTCCGATTCTAAATTAATAATGTGGTTCGGGTCATCCACATATTTACGTAACATCGATACGTAAAAAAAGTTCTGAACACGCAACATACTTGGCGGTAAAACGAGTCTATAGGCCACAGTTCCTACTTCATCGAGGATTTCAAATGGGCCAATTAAATCGAGGGTTGAGATTTCCTTTCTTCAACAACTCTTGCTTCTAGAATAACGCCCTCTTGAACATTCTTCTTCACATTCATCAGATTCGGGTATGTAGCTTGAGCGTCTTTAACTTTATCGATTAAAGTCGATTTTACTCGTATATTCGTTATCTTCACGTGGGTCCCTAGAGTCTTTAACTCTATCTTCATCATTTGCAAGTTATACGAAATGAGTCTTTGTGTTAACAACATCGCACTTGTAAATGCATATGATCTTCTACTCAACACGTCAGCTACCACGTTCGCTCTTCCACGATGATATTGAATAGTACGATCGTAATCTTCAACAGCTCGAGTCAACGTCTTTGGCGCATGTTACGTTCATTTTAGTTGAAGAAATATTTTGAGGGTTTAAGAAATGGGTTTTGTACTGGTGTCAATACAAAATTCGATTTCACGCTCTTTCTAGAAGCTAAGAAGTCTTGTGAATACTTCAAGAGATTTATTAATGATAGAAATATCATTCAAAACTTTTACTCTCATCCAAGACTTGGATAAGACGTCACATTGATACCAACCGTGACTTCTATCCCTTAACCTAGATAGCACCTCACAATGATACCTATCAACTTGTCATCGTCATTCACTTACGTCGCCTCTGAAAGTCCGGCTTGATTGCATTCCACACCGTGAAGTCATCAACAAAAGGATCGGGGCTCTTTACTTATGGCTCGATATGACAATGATTGAATTTAGTGGTTTGGTTTCTTGAATTCGCATAATAGGTTGGTTAGGAATATGAAAGCTAACAACCTTATTTAAAAAACATGATGAGTAGTTAACCAATCGTTTCAAAAAAAACACATCAAAGGCAAGTATTTTCAAAGAGATAAGATCGACAGGTAACGTGAAAGTGTCGATTTGAATCAAACAAGATTTATAAACAGTGAAGGTAACGAAGGTTTCTACTATCGAAGTTTCAACCAATAAGTTAAAGTCTAATTTCTCCGAAGTCAAATTTAAACGTTGAGTGCAAGCAAGAGAGATAAAAGAATGGGTAGAACCGGTATCTAATAAGGTATAGACTTCGCAAAAATTTATAATTAACTAACCCGTGCTAACTTCGTTCGGGTCACTCGCTTTTTTTTTTGAGAAGTCACGAAAAACTCTCTTCCTGAAACCACCGACTTTGTTTTATCCGTATCCGCCTTTGGTACCACCGTCCCAGCTGGACTTGACTTCACTATACGACAAAATCGATCTAAATGACATTCTCTTCTTGAAATTTCCACTTCTATTATCTTGGCCATGATTACCACCGAAGTGGTTACCATTCTTGGCATGATAATTTCCCCCACGATGGTTATCATTGTTAGATGGCGCCGTTGCCACCATAAGTATGATTATTATCGTGTTGTTGGTCGTTACCTTTTGGTTGAGCTGACTCAACGGTCTCATGTGCTTCATTGCTTATCTCAGCATTTTTATATGCCATTTTCAAACACTGTCACAAAATAAGGGTTAATTAACATATCACATATTATCCCTATACTTTGAATCGACCAATTAAATACCAAATAAACTTAGGTAGGTCTTACTAGCGAAGAATTCCCCGTCTCTCCCTCCTAGTTCTAGTCTCACATCTTAGCCAGGATCATATCCCTAAACTTTGATACTAACCGTGACGCCCCCAAAATTAGGTATACATCACCCATCTTGAGTCGCATGGATACATGGTACATGTAATTCAAATACAACTTAATAATACAAGCGTAGCAGTGTACAATACGACAAAACATAAACTGTGAGTTTGAATACAAATATTGTCTACTAGAGATTATACAAACTCAAAAGGAGTCCTCATTACAATTATTATCACACTATTTCACAGAATATTGAGGAGTACTAATGCACCATCTAGGACCATCACTCCATTCTCCGACTAGTCCCAGCTACGTTCTCATTTCCTGAAGAGAACGGTGAAAAAAAAGGGTGAGCTCAACTAGCCCCAAGAAGAAATATTATGACTAAGATAATGCGAGAATAATTTATCGTTAGCCTTCAACGGTGTTAAACTGATAAAATATAATAACTATCAAGTTTAACTGCAGAGGAACAAACAATCCATTAAAAGAGTCAAGTAGAGAATAGAATCTACTATCTTTTATGATTTAAAAAGTTTTTCATCACTTTTATCGCTGAGACTCAGCTCAATAAATAATCCACATCATTAAATCATCCCCGCACTACAGGCCAATGATATTCTTTAGTATCACGACCACTTAATTATTCATGCACTACGGGCCAAAGATAATCGTGTTTTCATCAACTGATCCGATCATGCCATAAAACAATTCATCTTTGCTCCCTTGGTCGAAGAGAATCCATAGCCATAATCATACCAAAAACTGTCCATCAATGCACTACGGGCCAATGAGGATTTTTAATTTTCACATCATTTGTAACATTACGGTCATGATTACACCGAATAATCCCTGGTCATAATCATACCAAGTCCATCTATGCACTACAAAGTGCCATGCAGGCGACTTTCAACAAAATATAAACACGAGGATGATGAAAATGATATAAGAATTCAATAAAACAAGTTCAAGAATTAATTTATCTAGGAACTGATAACGTCCAAATTGTCAACATGATACTTCTTTGTAGAGTAAAAATCAAGAATGCTCGGAAGAATATTTCCATGAAAAGATATCTTTGGATGAAGCGCAAATATCAAAGATATTCCACTAATTTCATGGGTATAAGTCAAAGTTTTAACCATTTGAGTATAATAAAGAATGGAATAACAAAAGAAATCACCATGCATGCGATAGATATCGTGAGGCGAGGTTATTCCAACAGTAATAATAAATAACGGAACCAGTCCGGCATAAAACGCATGCGAGACAGGATATTCCAATGAATAATAAAGAATGGAACCAGTAAAGGCAGAAACGCACGCATGTGATATTAAAACAAAATAATAAATAATGAAACCAGGTCCAGCGTAAAAGCACAGACAGGATATTCCGATAGAATAATAAAGAACGGAATAATAGAAGAATGTCACCATGTATAGGGTAGCCCACGTATACATGTTATTCCAACAGAATAATAAATAATGGAATAACAGAAGTTCTCTTCATGAGTACAATAAATAACATCCCTTACCGTAAAATAATACTTGATATAAGAGTAGTGAAGTAGCAGAAAACTTTTCTTCTATCTCTAGTCTCTCTCTATAGTTTTCTCTCTCAGAGTTCAAAGTGAATTAAGTAAGAAAATAATGAAGGAATGAGCTTTATTTATAGGAAAATGGAATGCATAGTAACTAATCCATGAACGGTCCAGATTGATTTACTTTAATCGACGGTCCATATTTAAAGAAAAATCTTTTAAATAAAATATAATATATTCTATTTATATAAAAAGATTTTTAATATGCAAACACTATCATGGCACATATGCAAACACTATGCATAATAAAATATAATATATTCTATTTATAGAATAACTTTAATAAAGTATTACATTTTATATAAAAAGATTTTACTATATGAAAACACTATGCATAATAGAATATAATATATTCTATTTATAGAATAACTTTAATAAAGTATTACATTTTTATATAAAAGATGTTTCTATTTTATTACTTAATAAAACAAAACTTTTAAATCAACAATAATTGAATCAAATAATATAAGATACTTGCAAAGAACTATTCAGCAATAAATGAACAAAACCGAGTGACTTCTCACATAAATATCTTTAATCAATACTGGTATTGCTCTTATGCAACAACGCCAGATATTCTTTACTTTACTACCGAAGTAGTTCAACAAAGATCAACCGGTAAAACTTTCGCCGTTATTTTCAATAAAATATTTTTTGTCGTTTTTCAATCGACAATAATTCCGTTGTAGGGTCCACTAATGATTGTGCCGCATCACGAATATTTCCTGTTTAAAACGAATATTCTCCGACCAATCGAATATAATATGACAACTTGCATACTTTGTAAATGTGACGCCCCCAAAATAGGTCCATTTCATCCAACCCATTCTGAGTCGCCAAATACATGGTACAGAAATAACTACAACTTTATTATTACAACATATAAACTGTGTGTTTAAATACAGATATTGCCATCTAGATAATATCCACACGCAAATAAATCCCCATCATAAGTATTGATATATTATTTTACAAAAATGGTGAGGACTACTAAACAACTCTCTCTAGAACCTTCATTCCATACCCCGACTAGTACTCGCTACATTCTCGCCTTCTGAGAAGAAAAATGGAACAACAAGGAAAAGGGTGAGCTCAACTAGCCAAAGAAGAAAGAATATTATGACTAAAATAATATACAACAAATTATCGTTAGTCTCCAACAGGAAAAATCTAATAGAATACAATAGACAACCGGCTTTTAAATCAACAACTGCAGCGGTGAAACAACAATTCATTAGAAGAGTTAAGTAGAGAATGCAAACTACTATCTTCTATATATGAATTTAAAAGTTCATCGTCGATATTTTATCCCCGTAACATCAATCAATATATATCCGGAATCAAATATTCATCTTTGCACTACTGTGCCAAAGATATTCATCGATTAAGTCATGTTCATCTAAACACTGTTCATCTTTGCACTACGGGCCAAAGATATTAATCGATTGGTCATGTTCATCTCAACACTGTTCATCTTTGTACTACTGAGCCAAAGATATTCATCAAGAAATCATTCATCTTTGCACTACAGCCAAAGATATTCAAGAATATCATCATTTAGGACCGAGGATGATGAAAAATATTTTAAAGGAAACGAATCCGGTGAAGCAAAAGAACAATATTAAGGATTCGTATTTTAAACAATCCAAGTTCAAAAATACTTCATAAGTAATCGAGTGGAGTAAAATTCAAGAATGATCAAAACATGGATACAATCAAAGCTAGTATCCATAATAGATATTTTGGACAAAAGAAGAAATTTCATTTTTAAATTGAATAGTGCCGTGATTCGGAATAGTGTCAGATATCGTGAATAAGTGCCAGTATACGTGAATAGTAACTCAGACACCAAAAGATAGAAATTTCATAAAAAAACATCTTCACGCTTCATGAATAGTATTCGTGAATAGTATCTCATGAATAAGAACTTCATGAATAGTAACCCCACAATGAAAAAATTCCAAATTTGATAAAAGTTCCAACCAATATTTCAAAGATAATGATATTGAAGAAATAATATCATTCGAGAAGAAAATAACATCTCTTACCTCGAAAGACGAGATTTAATAAAAACAGGATATAGGCTATGACTTGAACTTCACAACCAGATAGCAATACTCAAAGTATACTCAAAATACTCACAAGAATACGCTCGATAATATAGAGAGAAAACTTGAGCTTTACGGTGTGATTTTCAATTCTAACCCAAGACCCTATTTATAGAAATTCGCTAGAACACCAAAGTTAGAAAATTAAATATAATATTAATATAATTATACAAATTTTCCTTAGCCCACCTTTTGGTCAAAAACACCAGCCAAACATGTTAATGATGTCCAAAAAATACAAAAACATTTTTCTAACAAAAATAATTTAAACTCCAAAAATCAATTATTTTAACTCTCAAACTTCAATAATTCATAATAAATAGCCCTTTTATCAGAAAATTGAATCTCGTGACTTTTTATAGAAAATTCAATTCTCTACAACTTTGCGTAAGAAAGTTTTTCTAAATTCCAAGCGTAAATTGACCGAAATCCATAAGCCAAGCGATTTTATTGTGCTTATAATCAAATTTGATTCAATAATTGTGTCACCAACACACAAAATATGTGTTAAACATTTAAACGCCACAAAATACTCTTCCTTCTCATATACTCATATATCCCACATTCATTATAAAAATATCACCGTTAATATATTATTAAAATAATATATTTAAATGAATTATTTTATCGAAAAAGATAAAATATTAATTTTCAACAATTGTCACATTAAAATTTTCTCCATCTATATCCACATAAAATCAATATTTTCCTCATCATATAAATCAATAATTAATTATTCACAAATAATATTACAGAATCACAAGATCTTGCAACTGAAGCCGTATTCCTGAGAAAGAAGGGGCTTCAATAAGGATCTCTCCTTCTTGGTAGCAATTGATTAGGTGACCAAACCTCTCCTGTATGTAACTTTTTAGGCATTGCCAATAATGTTTTCTAATAATATTATTCAGATAATATGAATTATTATTAGATAATGAAAAATCTTGTGTAATGATAATTTATTGAAACAACGGTAATATAAAATATCAATGCAAAGAATTATTGAATCAATAAAATAAAATAATTGAATAATTAATTATCGTAATAATTATTGAAGTAGTGCTTTCTTACGTAAGAATCAATAATTGGTGCAATACTGGTGTCTTCATTGCTCAACAACGCCAGATAGTGTGTTTTAACCAACGGGTATTCCAACAAGATAATTATGAATAACTACGCTAGATTATTTATAAACAACTTATATTGTCGTTTTTCTTCATCCAATCGCTTTTCAGTTATGGGGCCCATAAAAGATGGCAGGCCGTGCATTTAATATTCCCCGAAACGATCTTAATATTCCACTACCAAACGAATATTCCCTAAGCGATAATGAATATTTTATAACCACTTGCTTATTCGAAATATTTGCGTATTTTACCCATAACTATCCACATTAATCAAATCAACCCTTCTTATTTCAAAATAATAAATAGAGAAAAATAAATTTCATTTATTAATAATTTGTGGTCTTTACAAAGAAAATTTATAAATATTACCCACAACAATAACATTATATCAAATCCACACCATAATAATAAAAAAAAATTATTTGAGAAAATTAATTCTTTATTCATAAAATCGGGGTTTCACAAATATCGTCATTATTTACCAAAATAGAAAAAAAAATTGAATACTTTTATTTCAAAAAAATTAGAGGTCTTATAATTTGCACTTTTACTACTGAAAGTAGTTCAACAGATTAATTAAAACTTCCTGTGAATTATTCTCATAAAAATATTTTTGTCGTTTTCTCCAATCGACAATAATTCCGTTTGAGGTCACCGATGACGATCTTAGTCTTACGGATATTCCCCAAAAAGAATATTCCTGCACTAATCGAATACAACAACTTGCATATTTTTCAAAATTTATAAATACTACCCACAACTATAACATTATCTCAAATCCACACCATAATATTAAAAAAATATTTCGAAAAAATTAAATTCATAAAATCTGGGGTCTCACAATATTTGATTACCTCTTAATGAACTGTCTCTTATTCGCTAAGAGGCATAATGTTATTTTTTTTGTTACTTCTAAATGCCTCTTAATCGGTAAGACAGAAAATGAAATCTTAATAATTAAGAGGTACCTCTTAATAAAAAAATTTTGATAAATTTTTTTATATAAATATATTCAACAATATTATGCACTCATTTTTATTAAATTGAATATTTAAAATTATTAAATAAAATTTTCCCCTTTAAAATGGTAAAATAGTGTTATTAGGACACAACTTACTTTTTATAACTATTTAGATGATCTAATTTATTAAAACATTATGATTCTCAAATTTATCAAACACAGGCTTAATCCTACTTACTCTCATTCTCTCTTCTTTAGATCTGAAATCTACACCTCACAGGCTCACACGCTTTGTGTTTTGGGCTTTTGGCCCTTTTCAAGACTTCTCAAGTCCTTCCTTCCTTCCCACGTGCATTTCTGTGGTCAGTATTTCACCAGCCCCTTTTTTGTCATTTACCCTCCAATCCAAAATCTCCTCTACTTTTTCCGCATCCGTCCATCATCATCATCTAACTTCCAAATAAACTCAACTTCAGATTCACTCTTTTTCTGCCATGTGTCACGCCCGTATCCATCCAGATTCAAAAACTAAAATCTTTCAGACCAATATGTCAAGTAAAGTTATAAAATGGACCAACGACTTCAGACTCAATTCGTATTCGAAATAAAACTAACTAGATCTCATGTTTTCATATAGACGGTGAAATTTATTTCAAATTTTAAACAGTTCAGATGATTTATTAAGTGAGCAAAAAATTTAAAATTATTTATATTTTATTAGATAGATTTAAATATAAATAAATTTTAAAATTCAATAAATTACTCAAATCTCTTTAAATTGTATTTTTTAATCTTGAATTTCGATTCAAAATAAATTCTCGATTCGAGTAAATTTAAATTAACTTCAATCAAACATAATTCAGTACCCGATATTTTTTTATGAACTAAATTCGAACAACTCAATACTTTGCTTAATATTCGGTTAGTAATATTCTTAATTGCAATATTTATGGCAGTAATATCTGACGTGTTTATGTCTTGTATTTGAAGATTAAATATTGAATTTATGAATTAAATAAATTGAGTCCGAAACAAGTTAGTGTGACCTTTATGTCTCGGATTCAATTATCACAGTAGATGAGTTTATTTTTCTCTTCATGTGATGATTGTTTATTGGTTTATTTATTTCTTTTCATTTGATTAATTATTAATATTATAATAATAATAATATACTTAATTATGAAATTATATTATACTTCATAAAATGGACTTTACGAGTGATTGGATAATATAATTTTACAAGCAACTTATTTAAAAAATATATATATTATATAAGTAATAAAGTTTTACTTAAACTCAATTTTATTATTTGGTGTATTTAATTTTAATTATTTTATTACTTAATTTTTAATTATTTTTATTTAAAAATCTCTATTATTATTTGATGTATTTAATACTGATGAATGAAAATTTAAGATTTATAAAATTTTAAAAAAATAAATAAATAAACAGTTTCTCAACTTATTTGCCTATGGAATTCTGTAAAGTCATATTTCCTCTCTGCCCTTTGCAGAACTCCAAATGCTGCTCTGGCCTCTGAGCCTCTGACGGAGATTGCAATATTCTTTTGACCGGACTTAGCTAAGCAAACAAGCCAGCAATAAAAACTCCAAGCTTGGCCCCCTCAAATACCGTATATTCCAAACCCCACCTCCACCGTCCGATCCTCATATTCAACGGCACAGATCATCTCCCCATTTATTATTCCCTCTCTTTCTCTCTCCTCCATTTCTCTCTCTCTCTGTACTCACCACACTACAGAGATCTCCCGAAGCGCCATCGTTTCGATGGCGTCCCTCCCTCTCACCACCTCTCTCCGGCTGAATTTCCGATCTGTCCCCAAGCAATCCCCATTGTTAAATCTCCATTCCACCGCCGGCAGATCCAACGACCTACAACGCTCTTTCTCTCTCCAAATCCCCACATTCTCTCCTCTCAAGCTCACCAAAACCCCCAGAAATGGATTCATCTCCATCAAAGCATCAGCTGCGGCTTCACCGATATCAGTCCCAGCAAAACCTGACCCACCAAAATCCCCGACTGCCGGCGCCGTAATCGCCCCGTTGCTCGCCTCAATCGCCACCGGAATCATCCTCTGGCTAATCCCAGTCCCGGCCGGCGTCAACCAAAACGCGTGGCAGCTGCTCTCCATTTTCCTCGCCACAATCGTTGGAATCATCACCCAACCTCTCCCCCTCGGAGCAGTTGCTCTCATGGGTTTAGGTGCGTGCGTTTTAACCAAAACCCTAACGTTCGCCGCCGCCTTCTCCGCCTTCGGTGACCCAATTCCATGGCTAATTGCCCTTGCATTTTTCTTCGCCCGAGGATTTATCAAAACAGGGCTTGGAAATAGAATTGCTTATCAATTTGTATCCTTATTCGGTAGCTCATCTTTAGGGTTAGGGTACAGTTTGGTTTTCAGTGAGGCATTATTGGCTCCGGCAATTCCCTCGGTCTCTGCGAGGGCTGGAGGAATTTTCTTGCCTCTGGTGAAATCATTGTGTGTTGCTTGTGGGAGCAATGTGGGTGATGGGACTGAGCATAAGTTGGGTTCATGGTTGATGTTGACTTGTTTTCAAACCTCTGTGATTTCGTCTGCTATGTTTTTGACAGCTATGGCAGCGAATCCGTTGAGTGCCAATTTGACATTTAATACAATTAAGCAGACAATTGGGTGGACAGATTGGGCAAAGGCAGCCATTGTGCCAGGTTTGGTTTCATTAATTGTGGTGCCATTGTTGTTGTACATTGTTTATCCGCCTTCGGTTAAGAGTAGTCCTGACGCGCCAAAGCTTGCTAAGGAAAGGTTGGAGAAGATGGGACCAATGTCGAAGAATGAGATAATAATGGCTGTGACTCTGCTTCTTACGGTATAGCAATCTTGAAACTGCTATTTTTACTTTCCTTTCTATCTAACTCATTTTCAGTTTGTGTTGCATCAACTGTCATGGTATGTGAAAACAGATTATGTGTTCTGTGTCTTACACAACTGTTTTGTGCATAGCAGTTGGAAGTAGAAACTGATGGTTTGAAGGTAGTTATAGGAATTGTTTTAAAGTATGCCACATTAGCTATGCTAAATAGAGTTTTTACAACATTTCATACATATACAAATTTGATTAAATAATCATGAATTTGGTTGAGGGTGGAGGTAGGGAGATAAAATATTGCCATGGGAGTAATTCTAGTGGTCACAAACCACCTGAGAGAATTTACGATCTGGTAGATTTACCTTGTTGGATATGAAGTTGGTTGATGGGAGAATTCTTCAGGCGATGGAGGATAGAAATTTCTGGGGAGCATTCAGCTCAAGGATTTGAAATTCCATAGTTAGTTTTTGCAATTGGGGTAAGCCATCAAATTTGCAGTCAATAATACTCGTTACCCTAAAATTGCTGGTAAATGTTCATGGATGCACAAACTGCCACATGCTAACGATTTAGTTTGAAGTTTCTAATTGGTCATTTACTTAAAAGTAATTGGTCTAGGTAACCTAATTGCAGTTATGGTGGTGCCCAACTAAATATTAGAAATAAGGAAACTTCCAGATAATTAAATTCTAATTTTGCTGCCAAATTGTTAGATACACCTTATCCTATATAAGATACATCATGGCAAGTGAGTATATTTTCAAGGCATGCATTGACGTGCAATATCATAAAAAAAAAAAACTTGAATGCGATTTTTCTGTGTTCCTCAAGAACTAAAAAGTTCCTTACCATTCTTTCTGCTACATTATATAAGGTTGGGCTCTGGATTTTTGGAGGGGTGCTGAATGTGGATGCTGTTACTGCCGCCATTCTTGGATTGTCTGTCCTCCTTGTTACTGGAGTTGTGACATGGAAGGAATGCTTAGCTGAATCTGTTGCCTGGGATACCCTTACATGGTTTGCTGCACTCATTGCAATGGCTGGATATTTAAATAAATATGGTCTCATATCCTGGTTCAGCCAAACTGTTGTTAAGGTTTGTCTTCTTTTACTTTCTGATTTAGTTTCCATACCTTTTATCATTTTCAATGTTATTGTGTTTTGTGTTACCACTTAATTTGGTAATTGGCAAGTAATTTAGTTTTACAACTCTTACATTGTAGAAATGTTTATATGAATCAGAAAACAATGGGATTTACTTCATAGCTATCTGTAGTTTCTAATGCTCCTGGGCTTATTCACTTGTTGTGAGTCCAACATTTTGGTATATATTTTATCACAGCATCTAGGGTGATAAGCAAGATTTCCAGGCTTTGAAAGCTTTACGCATTGGCTTTATTTAGTGGACTTAGCCTTCGATATTGAGCTATCAAGAACTAGCTAGGTTTTAGATAGATATGTCTTAACTTGGTACTTTTAAGAATCCATGTTTTAATTCATTGTCATTTATGTTCAATAAAAATAGCTTCTGCCAACTTGGATATAGTATTTACTTCTCAATCATATGCTGTTAGTATCAACTAACTCCACTCATTACACACTTTGCAGTTTGTTGGTGGACTGGGTCTTTCATGGCAGCTATCTTTCGGCATTCTTGTTCTACTCTACTTCTATTCTCACTACTTTTTCGCTAGTGGAGCTGCTCACATTGGTGCCATGTTCACAGCTTTCTTATCTGTTGCTAGTGCTCTTGGTACTCCACCATACTTTGGAGCCATGGTACTTGCCTTCCTCTCCAACCTCATGGGTGGACTCACCCACTACGGAATTGGGTCAGCACCTGTATTCTATGGCGCGGGCTATGTTCCTCTTGCCAAGTGGTGGGGTTATGGATTCCTCATGTCCGTTGTCAATATTATTATCTGGCTTGGAGTTGGAGGTGTTTGGTGGAAGTTCATCGGTTTGTGGTAGAAAGTGCTTGTAATTTGCCGAATCCAAGTTTAGTGCAGTTCTCATTTTGGTCTGCCTTTGGTATGAGTTTCATTTCCATACTTTGGATAGGTGTTAACATTCTAGTTTTGATTGTTTAGAGCGGAAATAAATTTTTGGCGACTTTGGTGGAGACCGTGTAGAGAAAGATGGTATACACAATGAGGTCTATATTTCATAGCAGAAGTTAGATTGTACTTGAAATTTTGGATATGGCATGAAAAACTGCCTGCAATATATTAGTTTGACTATTGGGATGATTGAAATGTTTCATTTCTCTAGATACTTATTGATGAAAGCCAGTATTTTTTGATATGAATATTCTGTGATTGTATTCAATATTGGAAAGAATTTTCTAAACTTGGGTAAGATGTAGCCCTTTGTTTTGGCAGTCCCTTGGTCAAGTAAGAGGCATAAAATGTCTCCATGACTTCTTATTAACCAGCTGTGCACTAAGAGTATGTTTTTATTGTAAACTGGTGTATAGTACACAGATTTTTGTATACAATGGAACAGTTGATAGATAGAAAGAAAAAATTATCAATGAGATGTTATTGTATTAATCAGGCTTAGTTTGTAATTTCAGCGGCTTTCGTGTTCCATTTCCACATTTTAAGTTTGAATTAAAGTTTAATACAATAGCAATGTATACACAAACGGTGTTAGCATAATGTGTTTGACGAAATTACCTTAATAATGTTTCATAATTTTCAATGTAAATTTCTATATGTACGAAATATTCCACAAAGTATATACACTTTCAATGTAATTTTCCACATGTAAGCAATATTCCATAAAGTAAGTACATTCCATAAAGGGATAAATCAAACTTTTGGTACCTGTACTGGAACACGACTTGCAATTTGGTATTCAAGTGAAAAGTTACAAACTGATGATTGTACTCGAAAAATGTTACACTCTTATTAAACAGTAGGGTTTTATCTCTATTCTGTTTAAAAATTTGACAGGTCGGATGCAAAGGATGACATACGCGATGATGGGCAACAAAGTTGTATTGGAGGGTTTGGAGAGAGTAGGCGATGATGAGAGAGTAGGGCAATGGTTTTTTACGTGCTTAGGTGGGCATTTTGAGGAGAGTGGCCTTTGGCATCTAGGGCACGCTTCGGTTCCACCATGTATGAGTATTGTTCAGGTAAATGTGATTGTATGGAAGTAGTGCGATAACATCTTCGATTTGAAACTTCATCTCTCCCTCTGCAATATTTTCTCTAATCTATATCTATATCTATATGTTTCTTTAAAGAAAGATTAAAGTTCAATTTTTAGTAGGATGAGAAAGACGATGGACGAACAGTCTAGGACGGTGATGAGTTACGGTGGCTTCGTTTCTTTTTATATTGGAATTGGAATCTAAATATTATGCGTAACTGGGGAAAGGAAAAATATAGTCAACAGCGAGAGCGAGAGCCTTTGATTCGAATTTATGGGCATCAAGGTTCGAATTTATGGGCGAATATATGGAGCATTTGATTCCAGTGGTTTGTTTTAATAGATGGCTTGATTATGTGTATTTCGATTTGTCAATTATGTTTTACTGTTAATTTTTAATTTTCAGATTTGAATGTTTTTGATCTGTTATTCCTACATTCATGTCTTTGTTCATGGGTGTTTTTGATTTGTTTGTCCGATTGGTCTGTGTTCCATTTCAACTTGTTAGGGGCATGACGTCTATTTTGGGTTGCAGCTGATTTGGAGGTTCTATCCATTCATACTTTCTTTTTGTTGTTGTATGATTGATTTGGCTTTAGTTGGGGTTGTCTCTTGGTGATCTCCGACCTATTTCTGGCGGCTTGGTTCATTTCTATTTTTTGAAATTTTTTTGTTATATTTGGTCTAATGATCTAATCTCCTTTACGATTTCATGCTCGATTGCATCTATCTCCTCCAACTAATCAATTAAGGGTGTTTGTTTATCTGGATTGTCTAATAGCTTACGGTTCGGCATCATGCGACTTTGGTGATTTTGGCGGTTGCCAAATAATATTAGTAGGTAACAGAGCAGTGGTCTAGTCAACTTTGGTCCTGTACATGGGTTCCATTTTGGGGAAGTGTGTTGCTAGCTATTGGGCCCCACGTAACTATCAGTTGTAGTCCGGTTAGCATGAAGTTTATTTTTTAGTAAGTTGGTCAATTGGCCAATAGAATCTTGACACACATAGAGCCTGCCTCAAGTGTCAAGACTCTATCACAATCAATTCAACTTACCAAAAATAAACTTCATGCTAACCACTTCCCTCAGTTGTGTTGCACTTGGGCAATAACTAGTTTATCATTATCCACGTCAGATGAGTAAGTCACGTTAGAATTTTCCATCTACTCTATTAGTCAATTTTAACGATTATTTCAAAATTGGAAAGTACAAGCACCAGATTGCAACATTTTTCGAGTACAATCACCAGTTTGTAACTTTTTTCGTTTTGGTTACCAAATTGTAAATCGTGTTCCAGTACAAGTACCAAAAGTTGATTTATCTCTTCCATAAAGTAAGTACATTGAGTAAGTTTGGACGTCCGTCCAATTTTTTGGACGGAATGGGTTGATTGAACATTTTTAGAAAGTACAGTGGGCTAATTGAATATTTTAAAAGCACAGTGGCTAATTATTTAAAACACTACAACCACAGCGGTGAAAAAATACTTTTTGCCGAGTAAGTTTATACTTATATAGTAAAATATGTTCAGGCCTCTTGATACATTTTGTTCTAGGGATAACTATTTGTATATGAGTTTTTGATATTTTTACATGGTCTCTTTTCGTATAAAGGTGAGACTCACTTTTTTCTCACGTGTGAAAATATCAAAAACACGTGAAAATATCAATTTATTTTGAGTTATCCTCTTGAGATTTTGGCTACGTTTCTTGTCAATCAGTAGTTATTTAGTTAAATTTTAATTATAACTAAATCTAGAGGCAGATGGATCTATGGTTCATAAAACTCAACCAAGGGTAGACTTGATAAAAAATAAGTTTGGATTGGTTTTGGGTTACATAAAATAATTTTGGGTTAGTTTTGGAATCAAAACCATATTACCTATATTTAATAATATAGGTTATGTGGTTTCAATTTAAATGGTTATGGGTCGAATCCAAAACCAATTTAAGTATTAAAAATATTAATTTTGTTATTATAGGCACTTTCAAAAAAAGATTATATTAATAATTATTATGTTAATTAAAATCAATGAAATTATTAATTTACATTAATAATTATTAAAATTAATGAAATTTTGTTATTATACCTTTTTTCACTTTTAATCTCACCTTTCTTTTATTTTTACTATCCAACAGTACAGTAGTAACAAGATTTTAGGAGAGTGATTTTTACTTGAAGGCATTTGCCTTGATGATTTAAATGAGTTATTTTAATTAATTAGGGAGGAGATATTAACTATTTAAATTAATAGTTCAGTAACACTAAAAGTGTTAACTTTATTATGAATTAATTCCATAATAAGTGAAATGGTTTTTATACATAATTATAAAAAAGTATGTAATATGTATAATGTATTTGTGTTATATAAGAATGTAGTATAATAAAGCATACATGTTGATGTATTAGCTCTACAAAGTGTAAAAAACTATTATAGACTAATATGGATCAAAAATAGTTAAACTAGATCCAACCAATATTTATAATACTCCCTCCGTCCCAGGATAAAAGTCTTTATTACTATTTTGGGTAGTCCCATGTTAAATGTCCACTTTCTTTTAATAACCAAACTTTTACACAGTTTTTCCTATTATGCCCGTAGCATTAAATATCTCATACTTTTCTTATTCTAATTCTCTCTCCATATTTAATGACATTATTATGGGCAATTTTGTCGTTTTATTTCTCTTCTTAGTATGCGTGAAAAGTCTACCAGGACTTTTATCCTGGGACGGATGGAGTAATAAATATGGGTACAAAACCAAACCAACCCTAAGAAGCAACAATAAAACATCCATTTTTAAGAAAATTTAGCTCCTGAGAAAGCTCCAAGGTCCTGTTCCAGTCCCTATTCTGCAAACGTAGGAGCAAAAATTTAGAAAAGTTAATAACAAGTTGATTGATAGGCATCTTCTACTAATGTGGCTTCTTTGAATACTTTACAGCAAGGCAATTAACTTACCTCCAAAAGCCAGCAAAAGCTCTCAGGCTCATATAGATGGTTAGAGCAACCCAGAGTCCAACAAATCCATGACTGGAGGATAGAACTAACAGTGATATGATGCTGAATATAGCCACCAGAACCTAGAGAAGAAAGAACATGTTGCACAAGTTTTTTACCATTCGATTGATCAGTAAATTAAATAGAGTTACCAGATCGATACTCTTATGACATAGTGAATCGCGTATTGGTACTTGCGTACCTAAACATGGCTCCAAATTTAAGCATAATAGACTGCAGGTGTTATTACCATAGAGTTTGCGGAATACACAAAATCAGAAGCTCCAAAGTTGACACCGTCGAAAACAAAGGCCAAGGCGTTGATTGGTTGAGTGGCTGCAACAAACTGATACAAAGGAACATAAAATAAATTTGAGGTTCTGAGTTATTGGTTGTACTTGTATAGAGTACAGACCCAAGGAACTAGTAGTATTCTTTCGAGGTATGTTTGTTTGCAAGTTCCGGATAGGATTATTAATCTCAAATGTCTTGTTTGTTTTCAAATTTATGCTTGGAACTATTAGTCTACTAGAGATTATAAAATAGCTTAATAGTCTTGGGATTATAATTACAATCCCGAGAAGTAAAAGAATAGGTACCGACCGGGATTCCAACGGTAATAAGGTGGAGGACCTCAACATCTTTTGTAAAAAGTCTTCCTCCGAATGGTAATCCAACTCCAAGGATAATGGATAACACCAATCCAAGGACCAGGCCTAACTGCATTATTGATTTTATAGACAACATGAGAGAAAATCACAAAAAGGAAAATGAAATCATAAATAATTTAAGCACCTGCAACACTCTGGATGTAACGGTAACCACACTGCCAAAATCCTCCTTAGCAAATGCGCTAGCAAGTAATGCCTGAAAGAGTGAAACTCTGGTTATGTTTCATACCACGAATTAGACTCGAAACATATAATCTATCTATTGAGGCAGTTGTCAAGTTTGGAACATAACGAATATGATTCTAGGGAATGCCAACCAATGTAGCTAATTGAGTGCCTTGTGGGTGTTCGTAAGTGATAACATTGCGTAATCTCCTTAAAAATGTACTTATTATGACGCTACGCTTAAAAACAAACAAGTATAAGCTATATCTCAACTAGTTTTAACTATATCTCAAGAATTTTAACTAAATCTTTTTTAGAAATTATTTGCCAGCGTATATATCATGTTCCAGATAAACGTAATTTAATTCATACTACTTGAGTGATTCGAAGAAACTTAGTACCCTACTGTATTCTGTACCATGAATAATTAAAGTTTCCGTTACCGATTTTGTTCCAGGATGTACGTAACATTGGTTCTAGCACTGTTGCTAACATGGTGGTATGTTAAAGATTTTTATATTCGCAAGGTTCCTTGATTAATTGTGGTAAATACTCATGATTTGACAACCAAAGCAACAATGTGCTGTTTATTATCATGAATCTGTGTCTTGTTTCTATATATCAAAAGGAAAAACCTTCAGCCATTGTTAATTTTCATTGGCCTGCATCTTTTTATGCATGAATTTTCCTTTTCAAAACCAAAATATGAACTCAGTTTCACTTATTTTGTAGCGTCAGGCAGGTGAATTATAAACTGTGATCCCAACCCTCCTGCCAACTGATATACCCACAATTCCTATATAACTACAAGGATTTGTACCTCTGTAGTACAAAGGATTTGAGAAATCACAATCTTCTTCTAAAAGCAAGACATGTTCTCCATGTTATACATATGCTGATAACTGTTTAAGCATAAAAGTTCATCCATTTCTTCTCAAAGGCGAGCATATGAAAAATAGTCACAATGTTTATATATGCTAAGAGATCATTTCTAACCTGCCCAGCAACAGCTAAGCCATCAGCTAGAAGAGACGTTGCTAACCAAACCTGCAAGCAGACCTGAAATGCGGCCATTGATGTTGGTCCCTGGCGTGCAGCCATAGACGTTGCCAGTGTTACACAGAATGTGGCAGCTATAACCCTCATCAATAAAAGAAAACCTGCAGCAATGACAAAAGATGCTAAAAGATTATGTTGATACAATCATTAATATCATAAATTACCTAAAAAGTAATATTATTTATAAGATTTATTGTTTTCAAAGACTTAAATGAATCATATACTAGGTAGGGGTACTTGACATGAACTTGTTAAATTCTCCCCATTTCAGCCAGAGACTATAGTATAGATTTCAGGTTTCTAATATTCATACATACATGGCTTCATTACTAAACAATCTCATTGAAATATGGACATGTATTTGCAGAATATAGTCCACACCGTTTTTAAGAAATCGAGCAAATTGTAGATGTTTGAGACTAGGAGGTAAAACTTCAATTTGTTCCGTTAGTCTCCAAAAGAGTATAACTGAGATCACGTACCTACCATACCAACAAGTAGAAGTCGAAAACAAATTAGAACCATATACAGTATACAAGAACATTGAATAAGCATATTGGAAAGCAGTAAGAGATAACTTACTGAGATATAACATGAGCAATAGCTGCACCACTGACACCCAGACGAAAGACAAAGATAAATATTGGGTCCAGAACTATATTTGTTGCGTCTCCTGCCACTAAAATAGATCCGATAAACAAATGACTCAGAAATAAATAAACTTACTAATAACAAATAAAAATAGGCGGGGATTTTTATTAAATTTTTTTGCTTTTATAATGATAAAGACAAAAGATGCGCTTTCTGTATGTTCGGGTGCTTGTGTGTGTTCTTGAGCAATCATAGTATATATATTTTTTCTCATATTTTTACTTACAACAGGCATAGAGAGGAGTTTTTGTGTCCTTAAATCCACGGAATACACCTTGCATGGCCAATGAGAGAAGAACAGCTGGAGCACCGATAGACCTCAGTGTTAAGTACTGTTGTGCAGGTTTTAGCATAGGTGAATCCTACATATGTATGAGAGTGTGATCGACCATCAAAATCTCTCAAATCCAAGTACTAGTTTTCACAGAGTCTAGTTGGATTGTGGACTGCCATTCTTTTGTTTTCACTTGAGGCAAAACTAATGAAGTGAAGGCAAGAGTCTTACATATTACTTACAGATTTGACCCCCATAAACTTCAAGGCAGGCTTTGCTACAGATATCAGGAATGCGGCTTGGATGAGGCCAAGGATGCCACCAACTATTAAAGCTGATGAGGCTGATGGGATATGTCTCTTTTTACGGTTACTATTGGCTCTATCAAAGCTGCTACCGCGTAACTCTAACATGCTGGCACTCTCGTCAGACTCTGATATGAACACATGACATGAAGATCGTGATGTTAAGGGAGTTGAATAAACCATTAGCTACAAAATGACAAATATTGATGAACCTCACATACATACCTTTTGTTGGAATCAACTTTTCTTCTTCAGTACTTATAAGTGTACCCATTTCCAAGCGTTGTGCTCCAGGACTCGCTTGGGCAATAGCATCTTCCTCGGCAACAAAGGAGGTAGTGACACTGACAAGGGGCAAAATAGCAATTTTTGACACTTGATTGAATATAGCAATAGAAATGCCTACAGCAGCAAGTTCCACTGGACCTGTGCAAGTTAATACCAATCAGAAAAGAACTCACTCCATTTATTTACTGACTGCAAAATATACGGTATGGGATAGTCGAGAAGGGTATTCCCCTTTTCAATAAAACTAACTCAAGCATAGAATTTTTACCTATTTGGCCAATGAATGCTGTGTCAATGAGAGATGCAATTGGATCCGCTGTCAAAGCCAGTGCTGCCGGGAAAGCAATCCTTGCTATTTCTAGACCGAGATTATCCATTCTAAATACTAATCTGTTCATATGATTGCATATAGCGATTATTAGCTTCTAAGCATATGAAAGACAAAAAAGAAACTCTATTAATTGTAATATCAATAAAAAGGGCGTCTAAATCGTATGTTTAAATGTTAAGACTTTCATGTAAGCTGCTGCAACTGCAAAACATGGCTTTTTTTGGACATTGTTTCAATTCCTAGTACAATTGAAACTTGCAAGCACTGGAAAGTGCTGGGTTAATTTCTTTCAGGTTTGGTTTTTAAACATTGTAAAGTAGCTAAATCCTGCCTTAAAACCTTATATGGGCAGCAGAAGCACTACTTATCCCTTTGTGTAGTCAGCCATTAGAACAAACTACATAAATACACTACAACTGTGGAAAATATTCCAACTACAAAACATGCCAAAAAAGAGTGCGTACCTGACATCCTTAAAGAATATGCAAATGGGATTTTTCCAGTTACTCTGACATGGGTATGTTTTATCTTTCTCAGCCATGATTAGGAAAGCCTTGTGGCTGATAGTCCTTCACGGAAAAGTATAGACTCGAAGTTTCCCAGAGCCTGCCAGTTTAATCAATCAAATGATGCCATACATAGAAATTAATAACAAGTTTCAGAATTGGTACCCTGCAAATTTCATCACATAAAAAAATCAAGAAACAATTGCTTAAAATTCAAATGAAGGAAAGAAAGGGCAAAAGGCTCAAGAATTCTACCTGAAAATTAATATGCTAAGCTACACCACTTTGAACCTCAATCCCAATTAAACAAGAGTTACTTAAGTTTGAAATCTCAAGAACCTTTAACTGCTTTTAATATTAAAGTGGCTTCCAATATTAAATGCACCACAACTATAGATATGGGACATATGACATTCCTATCAACTAACCAACCAAAAAATAGATACTACCTTCCCCTCTCTCTATCCCCTATATAATTCCTGGCCAGAAGATACTAAAGTTTGAAACTTAACTAGGCCGTGAAGTCCTAGAAAATATTACAAAACCCAAGAGGAGCAAACTTTCAACATGGACAGCGACATGTGTCCTACTTGGGCTCCACAAAAATCCACATGAGCCAAGAGGCTCTTTTCAGACGAGGAACTAGAGAACTCGGGAGTGGTTAACATGAAGTTAAACTTGGTCAATTGATTAATACAGTGTCGACACGTAAGTCAGGATGTGATCTCTATCTGTCTGTAAGCATTGTATTGGTTAATTGACCAACTTACCATGAAATTAATTTCATGGTAACTGAATCCGAAAACTCTTATTGTCTTGCGGACCACGTACTAAAGTTCCAAATCATGGTAAGAAATCAAATGTCTTGTGCATTTTACCATAAATAGCGTTTTTCATTACCATTTTGTTTCACATACCCGGTCTATTAGTGTTCCTGTGTTTACGACATTGTATGAGTGCTTTCCAACTGTCCATCTATTTTAGAGTCCTTCTACGGCGACATTGAAGTGGCGACATTGCAGCGATATTTTTTTTATGGTTTTTTTTTTGTAGTACCTCTCAAAATGTATAGTATTTATTCCAACTGAAATTTTTGTAAAAAAATAGTGTTTTAGGTATAATTTGGATACACATACAAGAAACCGAGCACGCATACAATTCTGATAACCCCTGCTTTTCTTGTATGTATCCAAATTACACCTAAAAATTTGCTTTTTAAAAAAAATTTCTAATGTAATAAATCTATACATTTTTTGGGAGGTACTACAAAAAAAAACCAAAAAAAATAAATAAATAAAAAATATCACTAGAAATGTCACTAAAAATGCCCCCCTAAACTTATTGTCTATTTTATGCATATTATTATTGACACTAAATTACATGACCCAAAAGCAAGAATTTATTAAGTGTGAAACTTGTCTCATAGACATCCCAAAACTTTTAGCCTTCATCATGTCACTAAAGTTGGATATCTACAAGATCCAATTCAATAAATGAACAAGGTCCTGATTGCATCTCTATTAAAAATTTATATGAACTTAATTTTTATTTTATTTTTTTGTTTGTTTAAAGAGGTTGATATAATCTAAGTAACTAATTATTTTATAATAAAAATAAAATTGCATTCTGAGTAACTAACTAGGCCATACAAGTTTTCCCTCTTTCTATTCATGAAAAGGACATCAATAGGTTTAATTTGTGCCATGTTTTCCCCTACGGATCCGGTTAGCATGAAGTTATTTTTTTAGTAAGTTGGTCAATTGGTCAATAGAATACTGACACACATACAACATCGCCTGCATGTCAGTATTCTATTGGTCAATTGACCAACTTACCCCAAGATAAACTTCATACTAACCACTTCCTTTCTCTACATAAATACATAAAATATATTAAATGGCTGCCAACCATTATTCCTAAATGTTACAAGGCTAAACTTTCTCCGGTTATCACTATTACTAGGTAATACCTAAGATTTTTTAATAAAAAATGAATCTCTCATTTTAAATTAATACAATACTATAACTAATGCTTAAAGTTAACTATTCACTCCATCACTTAATATAAACAACTATTTTTGTCTCTTAATATTTATCGTTTGAGAATTTTAAGTAAGCATTAATTGTTTAGTTTCTAATATTATCCTAAGTATTAAATACTCCCTCTATTCCTATTTATTTGACGTTTTAGAGAACAAATTTTGTTCCTATTTATTTGACGTTTGTAGATTTTTAGGAGATATTAATTACACTACATCCTAAATTACCCCTAAACATTTAATACACTCCTTAATTCTCTCCTACTTTTCAAGGGCTATTTTTCTCCCTTTTTCTCTTTCTCTCTCTTATAATTTCTATATTTTCTTTACCCTCTAACAATATTTCTCTCACATCTTTATTATCTACTACTCTCTCCGTCCCATAGTTATAGGCTGATTTTCCATTTTGAGATGTCCCAATATATAGGCTACTTACTATTTATAAAATTTAGTTGGTCAATTGTTTTACTTTTATGCCCTTATAATAAATATTCAACCATTACTTTTTTTTTGAAGAAACAACATTCAATGTCATTATTTTTATCACCGTATTTAATGTTGTTGTATTCTCTTTGGTTAAAGTTCTATTGTTGTTATGGACTTTAATGGTGTACTTGGTTATGGACTTTAATGATTATTACACGTCAATCAATGAAGTTAAGAGTTCTAGTGTGATAAGTAAGGAGTAATTAACTTATTCATTAATTTCATATTAAGAGGTTTATGTGAAAAATTATGTTAAAAATTGACACTTAAATTGATTTTCTTAAACTATGTGCCAAAAGAAATCAGCCTATAACTATGGGACGGAGGGAGTACAATTTAGTTTTTTATTTATCTATGTAATTCTTGGTAATACATAGTAATTTTAGTGGAGTTTTTATAAGAGTTTTAACTTCCTTAATAGTTGTGCAAAGCTCCAAAACATCAAAGAATAAAGAATAGAGGGAGTATAATTTTGGCTGTCTCACTATTTTCTACTTAATAAATAACACTCTTTTTTTAATATAAAGACAATATAGATAATTGATATTATATTTAATATTATCTAATCTTTAAAACGGCTTATATTATGAACGAATGGAGTAGTGCTCTTTTCTCTTATCCTATACACTCTCAAACAAAAGGAAGTAATAAACATCTTTCCTCCCAAAAATTTCCATAACAAATTTTTAGGCAGACAATTAATCTATTTTTGGGCACAATAATGGTACAAAAACCAGCCAAATCACTATTTATTTTATTTTCTGAGCTTCTTCAATATGTAAAGATTATATATAAACTACTCCTTAAGTCCCAAATTACTTGTCCATTCTTTATTCAGCTGTCCCACAAACAAGACAACTAGTTTTTTGTTGTTTGTGGGGGATAGAGAAATCAAAGAAGAAGATGATGTACTAAAACTCAAACTACTATTCTTACCCTTTTCTTACCCCCAATGAGTTCTTTTTGGGAGGAAAAAAAACAGTAGTGAAATTTTGTAGTGTTTTCCTAATTTTCAGAAGATATTTGTTTGGCCAAATAAAATATTTTCTGAAAAATATGAACAATAGAAACTGTGGAAAGTCTAAACCTGGAAACTGATATAAAACTATTTAGTTACTTTCATGAGAATCATGACTTATCTTCAACACATACACGCCAATCTTATCTAACAACCTTTCAGGATGAACGTACCTGTATTATCAAACCTCCATTGGCTCCCCTTAAAACCCAAGGAAAACCCCATCCATGACTCTAAACACTGGAATTCAGTAATCAAACACTACATCAAACTCAAAAATGACCCTGCAATACTTACCACATACACCCAAATGGAAGCCATCGGCATTTTGCCCGATAACACCACTTTGCCTCTGGTTCTCAAAGCTTGTGCTCGGCTTCAAGCCGTAGAAAAGGGAAAGAAAATACATAACGATATTTGTAATATGGATTTGATAGATGATGTTCGGATTCAGACTGGCCTGGTTGATTTTTATTGCAAATGTGGGTTGTTTGAAGATGCCCGGTACCTGTTTGATGAAATGACTGAGAGAGATGTGATTGCGTGGAATGCCATGATTTCTGGGTGTGTGGGGTGTTGGGAATATGAGGATGCGATATTGTTGTTTGAACGGATGCAAAACGAAGGTTTGAAAGGTAATTCAGTTACGGTGGTGGCATTGCTTTTGGCGTGTGGGGAGCTCTTGGATTTGAGGCGTGGGAAGGAGATTCATGGGTATTGTTTGAGGAATGGGTTGTTTGATTTTAGTCCCCATGTGGGTACTGCTTTAATGGGGTTTTATTTGAGATTTGATGTGAGAATTTCGTGTATTGTTTTCCAATTAATGGATTTGAAGAATATTGTAAGTTGGAATGCGATGATTACTGGTTATTTTGATGCCGGGGATTACTTGGAGGCTTTGAAACTCTTTTTTCAAATGCTTGTAGATGGTTTTAAGTGTGATTCTATCACAATGTTAGTTGTTATACAGGCCTGTGCAGAATCTGGGTTTGTTGAGCTTGGAATGCAAGTTCATCAAATGGCTATAAAGTTTGACTTTTGCAAAGATTTATTCATAGTAAATGCATTGATGAATATGTATAGTAAGAGTGGAATGTTAAGATCCACACATGATTTATTTGAATCTATATCGACCAAAGATGTTGCTTTGTGGAACTCTATGATTTCTGCATTTATTGAGTTCGGCTCAGTTGAGGAAGCATTGAGTTTGTTCGCCGAAATGCGACTTGCAGGTTTCAAAGATGATGCACGAACTGTTGTTATCGTATTGCCTTTATGTGCAGAGTTACCCAACGGTTTGAGAAATGGTAAAAGCTTACATGCTTATGTGATTAAGAATGGGATGGAGAGGAACACACATGTTGGAAATGCTTTGTTAAGTATGTATGCAGAGTTGAATAGTGTTAAAGACACTATGAAGGCTTTTTGTGAGATTAGAGACGTTGATGTAATCTCATGGAACACTTTGATAATGGCACTGGCCAAGAATAAATTGAGTGGTCAAGCAAGGGACATCTTCAGGAAAATGGAAGAATCAGAGGTCAGCCCTAACTCTCACACAATAATTTCTATTCTTGCATCCTGTGGAGATGAAACCTTTCTGACCATTGGCAGGTCCATACATGGTTATGCGATAAAACACGGTATAGAAAAAGACCCATCATTGAACACTGCACTCACGGAGATGTACATAAACTGCGGTGATGAAGTAACAGCTTCAAAATTATTTGAGAGATGTCATGATAAAGATCTGATCTCATGGAATTCTTTGATTTCCAGTTTTTTTAAAAGCAATGAAGCAAACAAGGCTCTGTTGCTTTTCAACCGCATGATCTCAGAAATTGAGCCCAATTCAGTCACAATCATAAATGTTCTCTCATCTTGCACCAATTTAGCCAATCTTCCTCAAGGTCAATGCTTACATGCTTACACAATAAGGAGGCAGTCCTCGTTCGGGTTCGATTTATCTCTTTCCAATGCGCTCATAACCATGTATGCCAGATGTGGTAATATGCATTATGCTGAAAATATCTTTGAAACTTTACAGAGAAAAAACATTGTTTCATGGAATGCTATGATTGCTGGTTATGGTATGCATGGACGTGGGCATGATGCTATGCTTTCCTTCTCAAAAATGTTAGAAGATGGCTTCACACCAAACAACATAACTTTTGTATCGGCATTATCTGCTTGCAGTCATTCTGGTTTAGTAGAGAAGGGCTTGCAGCTTTTCGACTCCATGGTTCAGGATTTTTATATAACGCCTGAGGTTGTCCATTATGCGTGCGTCGTTGATCTCCTTTGCCGTGGAGGTTCTTTAAATGAAGCCAGGAAGTTCATTAATTCAATGCCTATTGCACCAGATGCATCTGTTTGGAGAGCTCTGCTCAGTGGTTGTCGAGTTTATTCTGAAACCAAACTAGCTAAAAACATATCTGAAAAACTTGTCGAGCTAGAACCAACAAATGCAGGAAATTATGTTTTGTTATCTAATATTTATGCTGCAGCGGGTCTTTGGTCAGAGGTTAGAAAATTGAGAACACTGGCTGAAGAGAAAGGTTTAAGAAAGCCTCCGGGAAAAAGTTGGATTTCTGTTAAAAGTGAAATTCACTATTTTACAGCTGGGGATAGATCGCATTGCCAATCTGACAAAATATATTCAAAATTGAGTTCGCTGTTGTCCTCGGTTAAGAAAAGTGGATACGTTCCTGATCTTCATTGGGTTCTCCACGATGAAGAGGATGAGGAAAAATTGAAAAGGCTTTTAAGCCATAGTGAGAAACTTGCTATAGCATTTGGACTGATCAATGTGAGTAATGGTACCCCAATATTGATAAACAAGAATCTAAGAGTTTGCGGCGATTGCCATGAATTTGGAAAACATGTCTCTAAACATGTGCAGAGGGAAATAATTCTCAGGGATGGAAGCCGTTTCCATCATTTTACCAATGGTTTCTGCTCATGCAAGGATTACTGGTGACGCCTAAATGCCTAATAGACGCAGAAAGATCTGTTGAGGTTGGAATGTTGGAAAAAGCTTTTCCGGGTTATGCAGTTTCAACCTGGGACTCGGAAAGGGAGAGGTCAAAAAACATTCTGAAAAGCTGAGGTCAGCGCTCTAACATTAATATCTGCAAATAATGTTGGCAGTGGGAATTGGTAAATATGATTTTTTTAGCGTAAATATTATAGATCTAACAAAATCAACAGGAGTTAAGGATTCTTCTATCCTTAATCATTCTTCAATTATAATGTTTTACACCGTTATTTCATGTTTGATTTTATAATTCACATTGTAGTCAGAATATATCATGATAACTGGACAGTCAATGGTAACTGAAATCTTCAAAACAGTTAATATAAATTACATGGAAAAATAGATTTTTTAACTGAATTTCAGTAACCGAGATCACCCATGGCTGGATAGCACTCTACCGTTATTAATTGATAATTGCAAACTGCACTAGCTTCTCAATATGAATATCCCACTTACTTAGAGTTTCTTTATCTTCACATTATCAGCAAATTTCTTGTCTAAGACGTCACTAAATCCTTATTTTATAATCATTTGGCCCTGAATCATTTCTAAATTTAGTCTTTTCACAATACTTGCTAGTACTTATGTTATTCATGTTAGACAACCTTTACTTTCATATAGTAATATAAAAAGCCGTATAATTAAATTGATCGATATATTTCTCGAAAGAAAAGAAAAGGAAATGAACGATGAAACAAAAATCATGGATCAACTAAGCCCTCTCGAGGACTTTCAAAATGGTGTTAACTTTAGTTTTATATTTTAGCAAGAGTTTGTTTTGATTTCAAACTTTAGGGCTTATTTGATTACCATCTTTGTTCTCCATCTTCATATTTAGTTTTTGATCTCGATTTTCCGTCATCTTTTCTTAATATTTGTAATGTGAGTATGTCTTTAAATCCAAATTTAATTTCATTGTCGAATATTTTCTTTTGAAGAATTTCAGAAAATTACATAAGAAAAAAAATATACTCTCGTTTACACATTAAGTGTACAATATCTCCTCACTACATTGCACTGATTATGTTTTGTCATAGTTTCTGTATCTTTGACCTTTTGTTCTATTCTAAAAACAGCCATAAACAGTTTTATTCAATTTGATGATCTATGTTTGTTCCAAGAGACTTTTATTGGACTGTTGGAAAGTGGCATACTATAGCTTATGTGCAGCTTAGTCTGCAGTTGGATTTGGCAACTTTTGTTATGCACGCCTTTTGGACTATACATTTGCTAGTACATGAATGTATTGCAAGGGTCATGCATTGATTCACGAGTGAAGGGAAATGCACTATTAAGTGGTTAGAAGTCTTAAAAGTTTCTTTGTGGTCTTATAAATGTAGTTGAGCCAGTTGAAGGCAGAGTGAATTGAATAGAAATTTTTATCATCTTATACAAGATGTTGTGCTGATGCATCTCTTTCCTTTGTTTGTTTGCCTTCTATTCTTTTTCCAAGATCCGTCACGAAGTTTTACGCTACGCTTGAATTGAAGAAATGGAATTAAAAACGAATTGAATGATTTTGTAGCATATGAAGTGCATGTTTGGTTGGTGGTGGTGGGTGGTGCGATGGAATGGCATATTTGACACATTCATTCCATTGAAATGCAAATAAGGGAATGAAATGAAGTTTTCCTCCACCGGAATGGTTTATCTGGAAATGAATAACCAGATACACTTTTTTTCATTCCATTATTTCATTCCTTTTCAGACCGGATTTTTTCAATCCAAATGCTGCATTAGGTTCTAAGTTGATAGCTTAATTCAGATCCAATATAACATTGATAATAATTTCTTAGTTTACTATTAATATACTTGTGATTTATGAGTTACAAGAATGCTACTCGACTGGGTACGTAAAACGAAATCAAATATGAGAAACGCAATTTATGATCAAATGCACAAGACAATTAGTTCTTGAACTATAATTTGGAACCAACGTAAGACGATAAGAATTCTCTGATGGCCTTTATGTAACGTTTGGTTTGGTGGAATAGAGTGAGAATGAAATAAATCATTCCAATGGAATGAGAAAAAGATTGTTTGGTTTGTTTATTCCGGCAGGAATGATGTATTCCTACTGGAATGTAATCTACTTAAAATTGTATTTTTAATTCCTGTCAAGGGGTCTGCCCTGTTTGTTGTTGATAATGAAGAAGGGTTTATTTAGATTTGTATTGTAAGAATAACCAGTATGATAAGAAGTTGAGAAGTAACATAAAGATTTTCATAAGAAAAGTTGAATATTTAGGGGGGAATTTGTTCTGGTTTTGTCTTCCTTCTTCAGTGGATTTTCATAACCAGTATGTACATCTTTATACGCCAATAATAACGCAATGAAACCTTGATTGTTTGTGTTATATCAGAGTTACCTACTGCTACAAGCCTACAATTACATTGAAGGGTTCTTCCTTATTTTGTTGTAGGTGAAATTAGCAGCTCGTGTAAATAAAATTGCTTGCAGTTTTTTTTTTTGGATACTGCTATGATATAATTTAATTACTGTGTTTTACTATTTTTATTTTTTTTAATTACTGTGTTATCTTTTTTTTTCCTCTAACTTGTTTTAGGTGCACCAAAAGAGAGCAAATTGGCATAACAATCCATTTGTTACATTTGGCAAGGATAGAGTAACTGGAAAAGATGCTCTATCGACTGCAGAAATGATCGAGTTAGATGAAGAGATCCAAACAAATGATGGAGATGATGACTTGACTCCAACCCGCAATGAGGAAATATCTAGCAAGTCCTATAGTTTCAAGAAGAGGAAGAGAACGTCAAGTTTCGATATTGATTCTGAATCTGTCATGGAGAGGACAGCTACTATTGTGAGGAGGGGTTGATGGTGGTCTTCTTTAGCCTTCCCGATGAGCGAAAAGAGGGTTTTGTCTAGGATTTATTGAGTTGAGTGTTATACTTGTTATTTAAACATTTTACTATGTTGGTTATTGAATGATGATATTGAGATTTTGTCGAGGATTTATTGATGGGATCATTACTAGTTGATTAGATATTTTATTAAGTTGTTGGTTGTTGAATGAAGTTATCCAATATGTTATTCGATTTATCATCACATTTTATTATTGAGTTGGTGTTATAGTTGATTTAGTTTTGTTGGTTATATTTTATTTTACACTACTTAACTTATCTTTAGTTTTCATCAATTAAAATAAAGTTAATTCTAGAGAAATAAAAAAACTATAAAAATAAATAAATTATAAGTAAGAAAAATTATATAAAAAATTATATGAAAAATTATAAGTAGAAAAAAAAAAGAAGAAAGATAGAATTATAAAAAAAATCTACAAAAATACGAGTCAAATTTTAAATATAAATTAAATTTAAGTTAAATTTGAATAGTTGGGGGTACTTAGGTCACTTTCTAATTACGCCCTACGTTCCTTAATATAAGTCGTTTGAGAATTTCAAGTAAGCATTAATTGTTTAGTTTTCAATATTGCCCTAAGTAATAAATATAATTTTGGTTCTCTCACTATTTTTTGCCTAATAAATAACACTCTCTTTTTCAATACAAAGACAATATAGACAATTGATATTATATTTAATGTTATACAATCATTTCCTTAATACTTGTGCACAATTCTAAAACGACTTATATTAAAGAACGGAGGAAGTGTTTATTTCATTCTTGGATGTATTCCTAACATCAACCAAACATGTACATGAAATAATAAAAAGTCGGTCCATTCTCGTGCCTATTCCATTCTCTCATTTATCTCATTCTTTCCATTATTCCATTCTTTCAGTCCAAACGTAGCATTAACACAAACTTTAAACTATCATTGAAAAGATTAAAAAAGTTGTTTCTGTCCTAATACTATGTTTGTAAGTTTTTTTTAAGGGGAAGGAAAGGGAAGGGAAAATAATTAAATTCCCTCCAAATCTAATATTTTGAGTTTTTTAGGAGGGGGAGGGATTTGGAGATAAAGTTAATTTTATTTTTGACTTAAAACTTTCCCCTCAAAAGTGGGAGGATTAGGAGGGATGATAAAAGATGAGAAAGTTAGATATTTTAAATTATTTAAATTAACATTTCAAAATAAAGCATATCATTTATTACTAAAATTTTCGTGTGTGCACACCTAGAAGGGGGGATTGAATAGGTAGGGGGGATTGAATAGGTGAATGTGATTGAATTGATTAACAATGACAAATTTAATTTTTTTTTACTACAGAAGAAATCCAGACACATAGGACATGTCTGCTTTGGAGTTTGAATTAAATTGTTACTAAGAACCAGACAGGTAGGACCTGTCTACTTTGATGTCTGTATTAAACTGTTAAGTAGAACCTTCTTTATATTAGTTCAAATTTAACAGTGTATGCATATGTATGGATAGTGTTCTAATGCAAAATTAAGCAAGATAAACAAGATAATCAGCAAACCACAAACACACCAAAACATTTACGTGGTTCGGCCCCTAACCTCTATTCTAGTGGTCTACTCCACGTCCAATACCAACTGGTATGTATTTGACTCTTTTATTAATAAATTGTTAAATTAATTACAAGACTCCATGTACAAATAAACTTTGACCACTGTTGGACACTACTGCCCCCTTTGCACTACTACAACTGCTTGCACCACTGCAACTTTTGAGCTTCCTTTGTACGTACATATTCACCACTAGATCAATCACAAATCAATATAGGCTTGTATGCAAGTTTTAACACAAAAAATATGATTATAAGATATAATTATAAATTTGCAGCAATAAAATTTTTAAAACAAGGCAAGAACAATTTGCTAGAAAAACTTTTATGTGAAAAACACTCTTGTTTTTCTTTTTATTTGTTCACTTCTCTGAAACTTTAGCTGAGAGGAATATCTATATAATAAAACAAAGACGGTTCAGATTCATTCTAACTTAATTTTTTCAACTTAATCTAAAGGCTCATATTTCTTCCCGCCCAAATCAAATTCACTCATACACCCTACTCTCTCTCATGTTCTCATAAAAAATCTTTCTCTCTCCTCTCTTCTTCACACACACAGAAACAAATAATAATAGTACTAAAAATAAATATTATTATAATTATAATAAAAATTATAATAGTACTAATAATAATAATTATTATAATTATAATTATAATTATAATAATAATAATAATAATAATAATAATTATAGTAATTGTAATAGTAATAGTAATAATAATAATAATAATAATAATAATAATAATAATAATAATAATAATAATAATAATAATAATAATAATAATAGTCTATGTAATAAATATTCAGATTCATTCTAATTTTAATTCAAAATAATAATAATTATAATAATATTATTATAATAGTAATAAAATAATAATAATTATAATATAATTAATATTAATATTAATAATTATAATAATAATAATAATAGTAATAATAATAATAAGGCTAAAATATGATTTACTACCCTAAACTATAGGCCATATTTGTGAGACCCAGATTTTATCAATAAAGATTTAAATTTGGTGAAATAATTTTTTAATATTATGGTGTGAATTTGAGATAATATTATAGTTGTGGGTAGTATTTATAAATTTGCAAAAGTATGCAAGTGGTTATATTATATTCGATTGGTGGGGAATATTCGGTTTAGCGAGGAATATTAGACAACAAATTTCAATCATTGGTAGACCCCCTATGTAATTATTGTCGGATTGAGAAAGCGACAAAAATATTTTATTGAAATAATGGCGGAAGTTTTACTAGTGGTTCTTGTTGAACTACTCGGTAGTAAAAAAATATAAAGAATGTCGTGTGGTCGCATAAGTAGACACGGTATTGATTATTGATGCTTATGTGAGAAGTCACTCGGTTTGATTCCATTATTGTCGATTAATAATATGAATTATTATAGCGATAATGACGTTTTGTTTTATTCGTATTATTAACGTAATAAAATGAAACATCTTTTATATAAAATAGAATACTTTATTAAAGTTATTCTATAAATAGAATATATTATATTTTATTATGCATAGTGTTGCATAGTGTTTTGCATAGTGTTTTGCATAGTATTGCATAGTAAAATGTTTTTATATAAATAGAATATATTATATTTTATTTAAAAGATTTTTCTTTAAATATGGACCGTCGATTAAAGTAAATCAACGGACCGCTCATGGATTAATTCTTATGCATTCCATTTTCCTATAAATAGAAGCTCATTCCTTCATTATTTTCTTATTTAATTCCTTTGAAAACTCAGAGAGAGAAATTATAGAGAGAAGTTTATAGAGAGAAAGTTATAGAAAGAAGAAGAGTATTCTGCTACTTCACTACTTCTATATTCAGTTCTTTTTACGGTAAGGGTGTTATTCTTTCTTCTTGAAGAGAACTTACATTATTCCATTCATTATTATTACATTGGAATAACTTTGTAAAAGTGGCATACCCTATACATAAACAGTATATGTGACATACCCTATACTTGGTGAAATCCTTATGTTATTCCATTGCTTATTATTTCATTGGAATAACTTTGATATCTGTGAGTTTACCTATACTTGGTGACATTCTTCTATTATTCTCGTTGGAACATCCACATGCGTGTGTTTTACAGGACTGGTTAAAATCTTTATTATTCTGTTGGAACATCCATGCGTGTGTTTTACACGGACTGGTTAAAATCTTTATCATTCATTGAATATCCTATCTCGTGTGTTTTACACCGGATCCGGTTCCATCTTTATTATTCTATTGGAACATCCCGCTTGTGAATTTTCACCGACACGGTTCCGTTATTATTATTACGTTGGAATAACACATCATGCAATCACCGCATGCATGGTGATTTCTTTTGTTATTCCATTCTTTATTATACCCGGTTGGTTAAAACTTTGACTTATACTCCATGAAATTAGTAGAATATCCTCGATATTTGCGTTTCATCCAAAGATATCTTTTCATGGAAATATTCTTTCGATCATTCTTGAATTTTACTCTACACGCAAAAAGTATCATGTTGACAATTTGGGACGTTAATAATTCATGGATTAAATAATTCTTGAACTTTTTTATTGAATTACTATGTCATTGTCATCATCCTCATGTTATATTATGTTATCTTTGGCTTACGTGCATAGATGAACTTAGTATGATTATGACCGAGGATCATTCGGTATAATCATGACTTGATATAAATGATGTGACAAAAGTCCTCAGTGGCTTTGAATGTGCGATGATGGATAGTTTTTGGTATGATTATGACCGAGGGGTGATTCGGTATAGTCGTGACCATTGATAATTTGATGAAAATCCTTGACCGTAGGTGCGGGGATGATTAGATGTGGTGGTTTATTATTAAAGTGAGTCTCAATGATAAAAATTGATGAAAACCTTTTAAAACCTAAAAGATAGTAGACTTTATTCTCTACTTGACTTTTTAATGGATTGCTTATTCATTTGTAGTTAAAGCTGGTTGTCTATTGTATTTTATCGGTTTAACATTGTTGAAGGCTAATGATAATTTATTACGCATTATCTTAGTCATAATATTTCTTCTTGGGCTAGTTGAGCTCACACCTTTCTTTCACCATATTCTCTTGAAATGAGAACATAGCATTTGGGACGAGTCGGAAACGAAGTAATGGTCAGGAGGATAGCATTAGTAGTCCTCACTATTACGTGAAATAGTGTGATAATAGTTGTAATGAGGACTCCTTTTGAGTTTGTATAATATCTAGTAGACAATATTTGTATTCAAACTCATAGTTTATGTCGTATTGTACACCTACGCTTATATTAGTAAGTTGTATTTGAATTTATGTACCATGTAAGTGGCGACTCAAGATGGGTGGACGTATACCTAATTTTGGGGGCGTCACGGTTGGTATCGAGCTTAGGGATATGATCCTGGCTAAGATGTGAGACAAGAACTAGGAGGGAGAGGCGGGAATTCCTTCGCTAGTATGACCTACCTAAGTTTATGTGGTATTTATTTGGTCGGTCGAGTATAGGGATAATATGTGATATGTTATTTAACCCATGTTTGGTGGCGATATTTGAAAATGACATCCGAAAATATTGAGATAAACAATGAAGCACATGAGGACAGTTGAGTCATTTCAACCAAAAGGTAATGAGCAACAACACGATAATAATCATACAGGTGGTGGCACCGGCCATCGGAAAAATGATAACCATCGGGGAAATTATCATGCCAAGAATGGTAACCATTTCGGTGGTAATCATGGCCAAGATAATAAGATTGGACATTTCAAGAAGAGAGGGTTCAACAATGACGTGAAGACATCGGCGCAAGATCAAAGACCCGCTTCAAAGGAAGAAGAACGACCACCGGTCAGATATGTTTCAAATGCGACAGAGGGACACATCCAGGTCAAGACGTATAAAGAAATCAAAGCGTGTTTTAATTGCGAAGAGAAGGTCACTTAGCTCGATTTTGTCGTATGGTGAAGTCAAGTCCAGTTGAGATAGTGATGCCAAAGGATGTCCTGCATAAGCCAAAGCCGGTAGTTTAAGAGAGAGTTTTTTTTCTCGTGACGAGGAACACGAATAAAATTATCACGGGTAAGTTAATCATAAGCTCTTGCGAAGTCTATATCGTATTCGATAAATCTGGTTCTACCTATTATTTTATCTCTCTTGCTTGCGTTCAACGTTTAAATTTGACTCTAGAGAATTGGACTTTGATTTATCTGTTTAAACTTAGTTGGGAGAAACCTTCGTTACCTCTCCATTGTTTATAAATCTTGTTGATTCAAATCGAAACTTTCACGTTACTCCGTCAATCTTATCTCTTTGAAAATACTTGCCTTTGATTTTAGGAATCAATTGGTTAACTACTCATCATGCTTTTCGTAAGGTTGTTAGCTTTTATATTCATAACCAACTTTGTTATACTTAATTCAAAGTAACCAAACCCTAAAGTTAATCACTGTTATATCAAGCCATAAGTAAAGAGCCCCGATCCTTTCGTTGTTGACTTCCTTGTGTGGAATGCACTGAAGCCGGACTTTTTGTAGGCGACATCGTGAATGAAGATGGCAAGTTTATAGGTATCATTGTGAGGTGCTATCTAGGTTAAGGGATAGAAGTCACAGTTGGTATCAATGTAACGTACTATCCAAGTCTTGGATAAGAGTAGCAGTTTTGAATGATATTTCTATCATTAATAAATTTCTTGACGTATTCTTGAAGATTTCCTAGCCTACCCTAGAGCGTGAAATCGAATTTTGTATTGACCCCAGTACAAAAACCCATTTCTTAAACCCTCAAATATTTCTTCAATTAAAATGAACAGTTTACGTGGTTTATGATGAAAGTCATAATAAAAGCATTGGACTAATGAAAATCATGGGTATTCGTGGTATTAGTAAGTTTTATGATGAGTTATCTTGGTTAGTATGTGAAAACATGAAAGTTTCTTAGAAATCACAAAGAGTTGAAAATCAGATTTTAGTGAAAAACGTAACATGAAATTCAATTGACCATATCTCCTATTATATTTTGAATTTTTGAATGTGGTCAAGTCCTAGAGTTAGATCTATGATTTACCTAACTAATCCAAGTGGAATTACTGGAAAAGGTGTTGTAGATTTTGTGTGGACTGATTTTAGCAAAGGGTGCAAAGCTGCAAAACCGAAAAAGCTTCTGCCATGATTTTAGAGGGCTGTTTCGGCCACTTAAATTATGAGAAAAATTCGGGGTTTTGGGACATGAAAGTATATGGTATAAAGTACCTCCTGTCAAAAATGAGCTCATTACGACTTAAAATGAGCAAGTTATGACTATTTCAATATTTAGGTTTTTCCGAAAAAACGCGCTTAACTTGGAGTTTTATAACTCCGATGACCATGAAATTTAAACTGGAGGCTCACGTTAACATGTGTAAGGTCCTGCCAAGATTTGGAAATTTTTGGAGTTAAACTTGAGGTAGCTAATTTCTTAAGGAATTAATTAGAAATTGATTTTTGAAAAATAGTAAATGAATTTAAAAATTCGAGAAAAATATATTTTCATTATGGGACTATATTATGCTAAATCCCAGAAAAGAAATATTTTTGGGACTGATTTGGTATTTTCATGAAAATAGTTTAATTCTGAACATATGAGTTAAATATGTTATGTGAAGTAACAAAGTTGAAAATAGGATATTATGGCTAGAGAATCCTATATAGAGTATATGCATATTTTTTGAGAGATTTGATAATTGGTGATGATATCTTATGAGTATGGCATTTTGAATGATTAAATGCATTATATGGTAAAAGCGTAAACAATTAAGAAAATTGTTTATAAATTTAAGAAATGATTAAAATATTGTTATAATATTAATGATATTAGATTATGAGATTATTAAGTGATTGATAACATGGGGATATTCTTGAATCTGGATAAATTATATTATAAATGTTTAATATTTATCCTTTATCTCATTTGATTGATTCTTTATATCATTATCCTCATGCTTATATTATGTTGAAAGTCATCTCGTGGCTCAGTAGTGCATAGATGGACTTGGTATGATTATGACCGAGGATTGTTCGGTATAATCATAATCAGTAATTGAAAACACAATTATCTTTGGCCGTAGTGCATGGATAATTTGTGGTCGTGATATTAATGAATACACAATTATCTTTGGTAGTAGTGCATGGATAATTTGTGGTCGTGATATTAATGAATACACAATTATCTTTTCGCCGTAGTGCATGGATAATTTGTGGTCGTGATCTTAATGAATACACAATTATCTTTGGTAGTAGTGCATGGATAATTTGTGGTCGTGATATTAATGAATACACAATTATCTTTTGCCGTAGTGCATGGATAATTTGTGGTCGTGATACTAATGAATACACAATTATCTTTGGTAGAAAAGTGCATGGATAATTTGTGGTCGTGATACTTAATGAATACACAATTATCTTTGGCCGTAGTGCATGGATAATTTGTGGTCGTGATACTAATGAATACATGATTATCTTTTGCAGTAGTGCATGGATAATTTTGTGGTCGTGATCTTAATGAATACACAATTATCTTTGGTAGTAGTGCATGGATAATTTGTGGTCGTGATCTTAATGAATACACAATTATCTTTGGCAGTAGTGCATGGATAATTTGTGGTCGTGATATCTTAATGAATACACAATTATCTTTGGTAGTAGTGCATGGATAATTTGTGGTCGTGATCTTAATGAATACACAATTATCTTTGGTAGTAGTGCATGGATAATTTGTGGTCGTGATATCTTAATGAATACACAATTATCTTTCGTAGTAGTGCATGGATAATTTGTGGTCGTGATACTAATGAATACACGATTATCTTGGCCGTAGTGCATGGATAATTTGTGGTCGTGATACTAATGAATACACAATTATCTTTGGTAGTAGTGCTTGGATAATTTGTGGTCGGATCTTAATGAATACACAATTATCTTTGCCGTAAAGGTGCATGGATAATTTGTGGTCGTGATACTAATGAATATCCTTGGCTCGTAGTGCGTGGATGATTCGATGATATGAATTAATTATTGAGTGAGTCTCAAAGAATGAAATATTAATTCATGGATGTGGTAAAAGTCATCTTTGGTCAGTAGTGCATTGATAGACTTGGTATGATTATGACCAAGGATTATTTAAGTATAATCATGGATCAGATTGAAAACACGAATATCCTTGGCGATTGGTGCATGGATAATTCGTGGTCGTGATACTATTAAAGCTGCGTCTCGGCATTATTGGTTTTACTGATTGTATATCTTTGCTTTGTAGTGAAAAAGATGAATTGTTAATGAATAGCTTTGGCAGATTTCAAAGATGAATTTAATATTTTTAAACGATAAAGGTATTCAAGGTATCCTCATCTCTTTATCATACAGTGTATCGCATTCTAATTTCGAGGGTTAAATTCCATAAAGTAGGGAGATTGTGAGACCCAGATTTTATCAATAAAGATTTAAATTTGGTCGAAATAATTTTTTAATATTATGGTGTGAATTTGAGATAATATTATAGTTGTGGGTAGTATTTATAAATTTTGCAAAGTATGCAAGTGGTTATATTATATTCGATTGGTGGGGAATATTCGGTTTAGCAGGGAATATTCGCATAACTACTCAATCATTGGTGGACCCTATTAATGTAATTATTTGCCGGATTGAGAAAACGACAAAAATATTTTATTGAAATAATGGCGGAAGTTTTACCGTGGTTCTTGTTGAACTACTCGGTAGTAAAAAAATACGAATACGTGTGGTTGCATAGTAAGACACTGCGGTATTGATTATTGATGCTTATGTGAGAAGTCACTCGGTTTGATTCCATTATTGTCGATTAATAATATGAATTATTATAGCGATAATGACGTTTTGTTTTATTCGTATTATTAACGTAATAAAAGCGAAACATCTTTTATATAAAATAGAATACTTTATTAAAGTTATTCTATAAATAGAATATATTATATTTTATTATGCATAGTGTTGCAGATAGTGTTTTGCATAGTGTTTTGCATAGTATTGCATAGTGTTTGCATAGTAAAATGTTTTTATATAAATAGAATATATTATATTTTATTTAAAAGATTTTTCTTTAAATATGGACCGTCAGATTAAAGTAAATCAATCTGGACCGTTCATGGATTAGTTACTATGCATTCCATTTTCCTATAAATAGAAGCTCATTCCTTCATTATTTTCTTTAATTCAATTGAAACTCTAGAGAGAGAAATTATAGAGAGAAGCTATAGAGAGAAAGTTATAGAAAGAAGAAGAGTATTCGCTACTTCACTACTTCTATATTAGGTTCTTTTTACTAGTAAGGGTGTTATTCTTTCTTCTTGAAGAGAACTTACATTATTCCATTCATTATTATTACATTGGAATAACTTTGTAAAAGTGGCATACCCTATACATAACTTGTATACTGTGACATACCTATACTTGGTGAAATCCTTATGTTATTCCATTGCTTATTATTACATTGAATAACTCAGATATCATGATTTTACCTATACTTGGTGACATTCTTCTATTATTACATTTGGAACATCACATACATGTGTTTTACACCGGACTTGGTTAAAATCTTTATTATTCTGTTGGAACATCACATGCATGTGTTTTACACCGGACTGGTTAAAATCTTTATCATCTCGTTGGAATATCCTATCGTGTGTTTTACACCGGATCCTGGTTCCATCTTTATTATTCATTGGAACATCCCGCGATTGTGAATTTCACGACCGGTTCCGTTATTATTATTACATTGGAATAACTTTGCATACGCGGGCAACCGCATGCATGGTGATTTCTTTTGTTATTCCATTCTTTATTATACCCAGTTGGTTAAAACTTTGACTTCTATACTCCATGAAATTAGTAGAATATCCTTGATATTTGCGTTTCATCCAAAGATCTTTTCATGGAAATATTCTTACGATCATTCTTGAATTTTACTCTACGTAAACAAAGATCATGTTGACAATTTGGACGTTAATAATTCATGGATTAAATAATTCTTGAACTTGTTTTATTGAATTACTATGTCATTGTCATCATCCTCATGTTATATTATGTTATCTTTGGCTTACGTGCATAGATGAACTTAGTATGATTATGACCGAGGATCATTCGGTATAATCATGACTTGATATAAATGATGTGACAAAAGTCCTCAAGTGGCTGTAATGCGTTGATGGATAGTTTTGGTATGATTATGACCGTGGGTGATTCGGTATAGTCATGACCATTGATAATTTGATGAAAATCCTTGGACCGTGAGTACAGGATGATTAGATGTGGTGGTTTATTATTGTCGAGTCTCAAATGATAAAATTGATGAAAACCTTTAAAACCTAAAAAAATAGTAGACTTTATTCTCTACTTGACTCTTTTAATGGATTGCTTATTTTTTGCGCAGCTTAAACTGGTTGTCTATTGTATTTTATCGGTTTAACATGTTGAAGGCTAATGATAATTTATTCTCGCATTATCTTAGTCATAATATTTCTTCATTGGGCTAGTTGAGCTCACCCTTTCTTTCTTTTTGTTCTCTTCGGAAATGAGAACATATTTGGGATTTAGTCGAGGAAGCAAGTAATGGTCCAGAGGATAGCATTAGTAGTCCTCACTATTCTGTGAAATAGTGTGATAATAGTTGTAATGAGGACTCCTTTTGAGTTTGTATAATATCTAGTAGACAATATTTGTATTCAAACTCATAGTTTATGTCGTATTGTACACGACAGTTATATTAGTAAGTTGTATTTGAATTTATGTACCATGTAAGTGGCGACTCAAGATGGGTGACGTATACCTAATTTTGGGGGCGTCATAATATTCTAATTCGGTGATCCACCTTTCAATTTTGTCAATTAGGTGATTGAACTATCAATTTTTTTTCGATTTCATTCAATTGGGTATGTCATGTCAGAAATTGCTGACGTGGCATCCTAATATGCAGCAGGAGTGCTTATGTGTAAAAACATTATATATTTTTAATGAGATCAAAGGACAAAAAGGTAAAATAACAAATAAAACAATTAAAAATTACACAAATAATATAAATTAGTTGTATAATTATTTATTTATAGTTATATAAATAATATAAATTATTATATAAATAATATAATAATTATTTTTATTAAAAAATCGCATTTTTTAATTTTTTATTAAAAAATTGTGTTTAATATTAATGATAATAAAATAAAAATATTAATGATAATAAAAATAAAATAAAAGTATAATTTTTTTAATAAAATAATAATAATTATTTTATTAAAAAAACAACCAACTGCTTTTTTTAAAAAAAAAAAAAGCAAATTGCGTTTTATTTTTATTATTTTTATTAAAAAACTAATCATGCTTTTTTTATTAAAAAAATAGCATTTTTTTATTATTACAAAAAATAGCATTTTTTATTATTACAAAAAAAAATAGCATTTTTATTACAAAAAACTGCATTTTATTTTTTATTTTATTATCATTAATATTTTTATTTTTATTATCATTAATATTAAACACAATTTTTTAATAAAAAATTAATAAAATGCTGTTTTTAATAAAAATAATTATTTTAATAAAATAATTATTATATTATTTATATAATAATTTATATTATTTATATAACTATAAATAAATAATTATACTACTAATTTATATTATTTGTGTAATTTTAGTTATTTTATTTGTTATTTTATCTTTTTGTCCTTTGATCTCATTAAAATATATAATATTTTTTTACACATAAGTACTCCTCGCCGTTTGATTAGATGCCACGCCAAAGAATTTCTCGACGCAAGGCATCTAATGAATGAAATTAAAAATTGATAGTTCAATCACCTAATCGACAAAATTGAAAGTGGATCGCCGATATGGAATATGGCCTATAGTTTATGGTACTAAATCATATTTAAGCATAATAATAATAATAATAATAATAATAATAATAATAATAATAATAATAATAATTATTATTATTATTATTATTGTGATGGTGTGGTGAATTATGATAATTGTTATTGATAATTGTAAGTTTTGCAGACAAGTTTAAATTTTTCTAGATATCTTTTTTTAAAGAAAAATTAATTATTGTGGTAGTGTGGTAAATTATGATAATTATTATGTCTGATTGTAAGTTATTTTAAGTTGCAAAGAGTCTTTAGGTAATAAAGTATTTTTTCGAATTTTAATCTAATTTTTCGTTACGTCGTGCCTTCAGGCACGGACAATTACTATCTATATAATAAAACAGAACCCATTTTGAATCTTTCATTTGACAAAGCACAAAGACGGTTCAGATTCATTCTAACTTAATTTTTTTAACTTAATCTAAAGGCTCATATTTCTTTCCGCCCAAATCAAATTCACTCATACACCCTACTCTCTCTCATGTTCCCACAAAAAATCTTTTTCTCTCCTCTCTTCTTCACACACACACACAAACAAATAATAATAGTACTAAAAATAAATATTATTATAATAATAATAATAATTATAATAGTACTACTACTACTACTACTACTACTACTACTACTACTACTACTACTACTACTACTACTACTACTACTACTACTACTACTACTAATAATAATAATAATAATAATAATAATTATTATTATTATTATTATTATTATTATTATAGTAATTGTAATAGTAATAGTAGTAATAATAATAATAGTCTATATAATAAATATTTAGATTCATTCTAATTGATTTGAAATGCAGAAAGACAAAGTACTGATTCAGATTCATTCTAATTTTAATTCAAAATACTAATTATTATAATAAAATTAATAATAATAATAATAATAATAATAGTAATAATAATAATAATAGTAATAATAATAATAATAACAATAATAATAATAATAATAATAATAATAATAATAATAATAATAATAATAACAATAACAACAATAATAATAATAATAATAATAATAATAATAATAACAATAATAATAAATATTGTGATGGTGTGGTGAGTTATGATAATTGTTATTGATAATTGTAAGTTTTGCAGACAAGTTTAAATTTTTTTTAGATATGTATTTTTAAAGAAAAATTAATTATTGTGGTAGTGTAGTAAATTATGATAATTATTATGTTTGATTGTAAGTTATTTTAAGTTGCAAAGAGTCTTTAGGTAATAAAGTATTTTTCGAATTTTAATCTAATTTTTCGTTACGCTGTGCCTTCAGGCACGGGCAATTACTAGTATAGAGATAAAGTCTAACGGCATAAAGACACATATTGCTGAGAATCAGTAATCCCATCGAAAATTAATTTCAAACTGATAAGGAAGGATTTTGAATTTTGAAAACAGATAGCTTGAAATTAGGACAATCATAGATAAGATCTCAACTGATTTTAGATAGAAAAAATCTAATCACGTAAAATCAGCCTAACCAACTTTTTAGAAAATATATTGATTTTGATAAATCCTTATAAATCATAGCTGAAAATATGATCAACTGATTTAATTTTCAATTTGATATAAATTCTTAATGGATTAGAATTTTTAGCCCATGAACATTTTTAAAAGACTTTTCCAGCAAAATAAAATTGTCTTACGATTAAAAACTTAGGCTAGAAATTCTTACATAATTTCCTAAGTGATTTCTTAGAGACCTAATCCAGTAGTGTCTCTATGGACTCTTTCTCCACGACGGGCCTTTTGAAATCCAGAACTCATTTAACATCTATATATGATCAGCCCAAAGTCTAAACCTGAAAAACACAAAAACATATATATATATATATATGTTGTCATCATTAAAACAAAACATATAAACCAACATTTCCTCTCTTTTTGATGATGACAATATATAACTCCCCCTAAATATATGACTCCCCCTAAAATTATGCATATAATCATTAAGCACAAGTTGATGCATATCGATTTTGTTATCTATCTCCCCCTTTGTCATCAACAAAAAATAATTCATAAGAATTTTTTAAACTCATAATTTAGTTATCTCTCCCCTTGACTTCAACAAAAAATAAGCGCGAAGATAAAGAAATAAACTGGTCATCCTTATCAGTTTGTATATGATAGGAATACATAGAAAGCACAAAACATTTGTGCACTCCTTCTTGTGGTCATCCTAATGTTGAGATCTTTAATTATCAAGTTAGGAGGATGATTTTTTACTGTTCTGGTTGTTCTTGGAAGCCTAACTTTAGTCATTTGTTCATATGGTTCATGGGGATAAGGTCCAAAAATGCTCCTAACATTTTCCCCAATGTCTACTGAGCACCCTATACTTTTTTTTCCAAAAATACCTTTAACGTTACGTTTTTTGGGTCAATTGTACCCCTGCCATTGACAGACATGCCAAATAGACAAACGGAGTTGACAGCTGGACATATTTTACTGACGTGGCTGCCACATGTAAGTCAAAATACTAAAATTCAAAACATATTTGATGATATGGCTGCCACATGGAAATCAAAATATTTATTAAAAATACTAATTAAAAAAAATACTAAAATACTAATTAAAAAAATACATATTTACATCAAATACTAAAAATACTAATTAAAAAATTACTAAAATAGTAAAAAAAATCAAATTAAAATATTTAGTATATTTATATTTAGTATATTTAGTAAATTTACATATCCTCCTCCTCTCTAGATCAAATTAAATGCTCCTCCTCTCCAGATCTCCAGATCTTCAGATTCTACTTTCAGATCTTCAGCCACAATCTTCCTCCTTCTCTCCCCTTGGTAGTAACCCTTGGCAGCTCATCCTCTGCGGCATAAAACCCCCTTCAGATCAATTCTCTTTTCATCGGCCGAAAAAAATGGACGAACGCCGCCTCGCCAAATTCGGAACCACCATCCACATAACGGCACTCGACGGAATTGTAAACGTCAACTCCCTGTTCATATTAGCAGTCTTTATCGGCCTAGTTTGGAACCCGAACGACCCGAACAATAGCCTAATCGAAGACTCGACATACGTCTTCGGCACCGATATCGGCGAGAACCTCATCGCCTTCCACGTGTACTCCTTCAGCTCCTTCCTCTTCTCCAGCCTCATCGTTGTTGTGGTTTATTACATTTGGTAGGAAAGGAATGCTAGATTACCTGTTAGAATGCTAGACCCACATCGTGTTTTACCTGTTAGAACTATTGTGGTGACATTTTTCATATTTTAAAGTAGTGTAAATTGCATTCTCGCATGAAGTTTCAGAAAGTCAAGTGTAGATCTTATTTTAGGCACATGGGCTTGTAGTTTTATTTATGATGTGGTATGTGATGTTTGGTTTGTGGTATCGGGTTTGCGGCCGTGTGTGAGCATATTGTGGCTCAGATTTCATGGATAGACTCATCTTTGTTGGTTTGTTGATGTTGTTATGACCTCTCTTGTTAGATCAATTTGGATCACGAAGATGGCATGATTTTGAGAGGCGGCGGTGCATAATGGTGGATTTGTTGGTGATAATCTGAAATTTGTTGGTGGACTGGTGGTGGTGGTGGTGGTGGACTGGTGGTTCACATGGTACAGTAGCATTTTTTGTTTTAATTATTAATAAAATACACATAATAAATAAATTATCAATGATATATAAAATATTATTTTTATACACATCAGATGGTACAATAACATTTTTTGTTTTAATTATTTGACACGTCAGCAAAATATGTCCAACTGTCAACTCCGTTTGTCTATTTGGCATGTCTGTCAACGGCAGGGGTAAAATTGACCCAAAAAAACGTAACGTTGAAGGTATTTTTGGAAAAAAAAGAGTATAGGGTGCTCAGTAGACATTTGGGAAAATGTCAAGGGCATTTTTGGACCTTATCCCTATGGTTCATGCTTAGGAATGTCTATTCTAACGTTTGAAGCAGACGGGTTAAGCTAACTGATTTTAGATGTCTCCTTTACAAGTTCTAGCCTCCTTGTCTGATTTCGTGCAGAATCTTCACCATCTTCTTTTGACAAATCATGGTTAAGTTCATCAAAAATAATATGTGTCCTGATTACTCAATCTCTCAAAGTACTTTCCGTCTCCTTTTTGACCTTTGGGATACGCCTATGATCCTATTAAGACTTTCTGGGCCACATCTACAAAACAAATAAATAGTCTCTACCTTTTTGGTACCCAAATCTTTTTAGTTCTTTTTGAGTTGGTAGCATATAAATCACATTTCTTTACCTATATTTCTTTATTTTAATTTTATTATAATTAGAATCAAAGTGACCTTTAAAACTAATTTTTTTTGCAAGTAACAAATTGTGAACAATAAAGTGTTTTATGCCTTGGTTTCCTATTAATTATTATAATATTATTATTAGATTTATTATTAACATTTAAAACATGATTATATCTAATTCCTTGTTTCTCAATACTAGATCTTTGTGCCCCTAACACAACATTTTGTTTCTTTTCTCCTTACACAAATTTAGCCAGATCACTTTTTAACGATGTTATTTATGCATTTTTTACATTATTATCAAGTTGCACATTCATCATTTTTTCATCATTAAAAATATCCATGCATCTCTCATATTTAAATTTTATTTTAAAACTTCATTTTTATTTTTGAGATATTCATTTTCTTTTTTCTCTTCAATAAGTGACTCAACTTCATTTATTAGCTCATTCATGCAATTCTTTAAATATGCATGTTTCTTTTTGAGTTGTTGATTTTCATTTTGTAAATCAAGATAATCAGTCGTAGTTATGAAAATTGTTTACATCGTCTTCTAGTCCTATGAAATAGACTTGGAAAATTTCTTCTTATTATTCTATTTTGGACTTACTCATTGGATTTGAGGTACATTTTTTATCCTTTATTTGTTTCTTCCTTTAGAGTTTTCTTGAGAACATTTTAATTTCTTCATCGAAATCTTCGTATAGATCATTATGACTAGTCTCGGTTTGAAGTGTTAATGTCTTCTTTATTGGTGTCTCCTCTTCATCATCATACCTCTTGAGTTGATTTTCAAACTCTTCAAGTTCACCAAAGAGTGTGAGAGTCTCCATAGTGCTAATTGTTGGTGAGTCTTGGAAGGTGGTAACTTTTGGAGCAAATCATTTTGTCATGATTCTCAACAGTTTTCTATTGATTTCTTTTTGATCAATTATTCTTGCTAGTATGTTGAATGAGTTCAGTAGTGTGAGAAACTTCACTTGAGCTTCTTTAATTGTTTCATCTTTCTCTAACTTGAACAACTCGAAGTCTTGCATTAGTATACTTAATTTAACCTCCTTGACTTTGGAAGTACCTACATGGCTAATCAAGATAGTGTCTTAAATTTCTTTTGTTGTGTTACACGATGATACTTTATCAATTTTAGCTTGGACCATTCCGCTTAACAGGGTATTCATGGCTTTTGAGTCGTAAGACATCATGTATGATTCATTAACGTCCATCGCCATAAGTGCTTTTGGTTTGCCATCATCATTCCTTGGAATGATGTGTTTTTGTCAACCACCTACCATTTCCATGGATCCCTGTTGAGTTATATCTTCATTCTAAATTTTCAGAAATTAAAATTCTCACAGCTGAACAACAATGGGAGCTTGATAGTGGACTGTCCTTTTTGAAAATTAAGGTGTGTCGTAGGATCTTACCATACGGTCTTTAAAGACAATCGTTAGTATAGTCAAGCTTTGATACTAAAAAAATTTTCAGACGTGCACACCTAAAAGAGGTTGAATAGGTGTATATAATTGGATTGATTAAAAATGATAAATTTAAAAAAAAAATCGTTACAGAAGAAATCCAGACTGATAGGACATGTCTTCTTTAGAGTATGTATTAATCTGTTACTAAGAACTAGACAGGTAGGACCTGTCTGCATTAAACTGTTAAGTAGAACCTTTTTTATATTACTTCGGATTTAACAGTGCAGTGTATGCAGATGTAAATATAGTGTTCTAATGCAAAATTAAGCAAGATAAACAAGATACTCAACAAACCACATACACACCTATATTTTTACGTGGTTCGCCTCCTAAACTCTATTCTAGTTGTTTAATCTACGTCCAATACCAACTCATGTTATTTGAGACTCTTTTATTAATAAATTATTTAATTAATTACAAAACTCTTTATACAAATAAGTTCTTAACATTGTTAGACACCATTGCCCCCTTTGCACAACTGTAACTACTTCTTGCACCACGACAACTTTAGAGCTTCCTTTGTACAGACATATTCACCACTTTATCAATCACGAACCAATCTAGAATTGTATATAAGTTTTAACAAGAATGAATATGATTACAAGATATAACTATTAATTTCCAACAATAAGAATTTAAGAACAATGCAAGAACAATTTGCTTGAAAAACATTTTTGTGAAAAGCACTCTTGTTTTTCTTTTTATTCATTCACTTCTCTGAAACTTTAGCCGAGATGAATATATAGAGATAAAGTCTAACGACATAAAGACTGATTGTTGAAAATCAACAATCCCAACGAAAATTATTAAACTGATAAGGAATGATTTTGAATTTTGAAACCAGACAACTTGAAATTAGGACAATCATAGATAAGATTTGAGCTGGTTTCAGATAGGAAAAAGCTAATCACAAAAAATCAGCTCAACCAACTTTTTAGGAAATATCTTGATTTTGTTAAATCATTAGAAATCATAGTTGAAAATATGCTTAATTGATTTAGTTTTCATTTTGATATAAATTCTTAATGGATTGGAATTTTAAGCCCATGAACCTTTTTGAAACACTTTTTCAGCAAAATAAAAATTATCTTGCAATTAAAAAATTAGGCTGTAAGAATTTCCTAAGTGATTTCCTAGAAACCTAATCTAGTAATGTGATGCCCCCAAAATAGATATACAAAACCCATTCTGAGTCGCGAAATACATGGTACATAATTTAAATACAACTTCATTTATACAATATGACAATAACGTAGCTGAGAGTTTTAACACGAATATTGTCTCGTAGACAATATCCAAACTCAAATGAAGTCCTCATTACAATTATTATCACACTATTTCACAGAATAATAAGGACTACTATAGCAACTATCTGGACCGTCACTCCATTCCCCGACTAGTCCCAGCTATATTCTCATTTCCTGAAGAGAACAGTGAAAACAAATGGTGAGCTCAACTAGCCCAGTAAAGAATATTATGACTAAGATAATGCAGAATAAATTATCGTTATCCTTCAACAGTGTTAAACTGATAGAATACAATAGACAACAAGTCTAACTGCAGCGGAACAAACAATCCATTAGAAGAGTCAAGTTGAACATGATATCTACTATCTTCTATGATATAAAAGTTCATCATCAATATTTTATCACTGTAACACAACTCAATAAATAATCCACATCACTGAATTATCCATGCACTACGGGCCAAGGATATTCATTAGTATCACATCCACGAATTATCCATGCACTATGGGCCAAGAATATTCGTATTATCACCAATGGTAATGATCATGCCAACAACTATTCATCAATGCACTACGGGCCAATGTGAACTTTTACCACATCATTTGTAACATTACAGGTCATGATTATACCGATACATAGTCATAATCATACCAATCAATCGTCCATTTATGCACTACGTGCCAAAGATGACTTTCATCACAATATAAGAATGAGGATAATGACAATGATATAAGAATTCAATCAAACGAGATCAAGGATAAATATTAAAGATTTATAATTTAATTTATCTAGAGCTTAAGAATGTCCAAATTGTCAACATTATAACTGCTTTGTGGAGTAAAATTCAAGAATAATATTCATGTAAAAATAATTTAGACAGAAAAGAAATTAATTTTTGTCATGAATAGTACCCCCGGGTGAATAGTGCCCGAGTGAATAGTACCCCGTCAATAGTACTTTATGAATAGTACCCCGTGAATAGTACTCCGGCATGAAAAGATTAAAATTTAACAAGAATATTCAAAAAAATATCCTTGTGAAACGATACTAGATGAAGCGCAAATTTCAAGAATATTCTACTAATTCAAGGAGTATAGAAGCAATACTTATCAACATGAGTGTAAAATTAAGAATACAAAACGAAATAATATTACTTACATACTACAGAGTATGAAAGAAAATATTATTCCTTGCGAGTATTGAACACAAATAATATCCCTTACCTTAAAATGAGAGTACTTCTGACTGGTATAGCGGGGATATTCTTGAAGTAAAATTTTACTATTTTCTATGCTCAAAACTTCCTTAAACTCAAAAGAAATACACTCACTATTATAGAAGAAGAATTCTCTGATTCTGGTGTGATTTTCATTTCTAAACTAGGCATCTTATTTATAGGAGAATGACATAATACTATTTAGAAAAATAATCACGGACGCAGAGTAACAATATTCGGGCGTAATTTTATTAACATATATTTGAGACCACTAATAAGGGAGTGCCTTCTTGAGGAGGTAACTAACAAAGAGGGAGATAAGGACCAATGAGGGAGCGCCCTCTTTTAAAGGTAACTAGCAAATCGGGAGATATGGACCAATGAGGGAGCATCCTCATTCATAAGTCAGTGAACAGTAGCTGCATTATTTGAAAAGTTGGTTAATTATCATAACATATGGAAGAATTTTGTACCCTAAAAAAACTAAATGAACAAACACCAATTTAAAAGGATAATTGAATAAACATCTTCCACTCATCAATTATTATTCTTATCTTTAATCAACACGAACTTATTCATCATTAATATTATAACTCAAAATATTTACAACCAGATCATTCCCAGGATAGAGGGGGCTTTTCGATAAGGACTTCTCCTTATTATCGCGTAATTAGGTGACTAAACCCCTTTTCTCGACAGAGTTTTCTAGACATTGTCAATAATACAAATAATAATATGAATAACTTTTTTGTCTCAATTATTGATTTAATAATATAAAATATTGTACATATGATATTGTGACAATAATTGAATCAATAATATGAGATACTATGCTGCAATTACTGTGGCAATAATTGAATAAAACTAAGTAACTTCTCACGTAAGCATCAATAATCAAAGATAATATACAATACCGTGTGCTACTATGCAACCACGCGTATTACTGTACTTTTACCACCGGGTATTTCAACAGTTAACGGTAAAACTTTTGCCGTTATTTTTATAAAAAGTTATTTATGTCATTTTCTAACTCCGACAGTAATTCTGTTGTGGGGTCCACCAATGATTATGTCGTCGTACGAATATTCTCCGACTAAACGAATATTTTATGACAACTTGCTTACTTTACAAAATTTGTAAATATTACCCACAACTATAACATTATATCAAATTCACACCATAATATTCAAAATGATATTTAGAGAAAATTAATCTTTATTCATAAAAGTTGGGGTTTTACAACCTCCTGTTCTTATGAAATTTCATCCTCAAAATTCGTGTACGTACCTATTATGTCGAAGAGGTACCTTGTTTTCATTTCAGATTCTAACTCCCAGGTCATTTTCTCAACATCGTGGTTTCTCCACAAAACTTTGACTTGAGGTATAACCTTGGAGCGTAGAATATGTTCCTTCATATCCAAGATTTTAACAAATAAATCTTCATACGTTAAATCTTCCGCTATCTCGTCTGGTTCTAATTCAATAATGTGGTTCGGGTCTTCCACATATTTATGTAACATAGATATGTGAAAAACGTTATGAACACGAGACATACTTGGCGGTAAGACGAGTCTATAGGCCACCGTTCCTACTCGATCGAGGATTTTAAATGGGCCAATGAATCGAGGATTGAGGTTTTCTCTCTTTTTAAATCTCGTAACTCCTTTCCATGGAGCAACACGTAACAACACATGATCTCCAACATTGAATTCCACGTCCCTTCGATGAAGATCAGCATAACTCTTTTATCGATCTTGTGAGGTTTGTATACGTTGCCGGATCATTTGAATCTTTTTCGTTGTCATGCGTACCAATTCCGATCCAAACAACGTTGCTTCACCCACCTCATCCCAGCATATTGGAGAACGACACTTTTGTCCATATAAAGCCTCGAATGGAGCCATGCTTATACTTGCTTGATAACTGTTGTTGTAGGAGAATTTTACCAATGGAAAGAACTTGTCCCAACTTTCTTTGAAGTCAAGGACATAGAGTCTTAATAGATCTTCAAGAGTTTGAATAGTCCTCTCCGACTACCCGTCCGTTTGAGGATGATATGCCGAAATGAATCGTAAATCCGTGCCCATAGCATTCTGAAAACTGACCCAAAACCGTGAAGTGAATCTTGGGTCTCGATCAGAAAATATGGATACTAGCATACTATGAAGTCTTACAATCTCATTTATGTAAATACGAGTAAGACGTTTAAGTGAATAAGTTTATCGTATAGGTAAGAAATGAGCAGACTTGGTTAATCTATCAACAATGACCCAAATTGCATCTATGCCTTGAGAAACCTTGGGAAGATCAGTAACGAAATCCATGGTAATGTACTCCCACTTCCATTCCGGAATTTCAAGTGGTTGTAATGGACCTTTTGGCACTTGATGTTCCACCTTGACATGTTAACAAGTTAAACACCTTGAGATAAACTCCTCTATCTCTTTCTTCATATTGCTCCCCCAAAATGTATGTCGAAGATCACGATACATTTTGGTACTCCCAAGATGGATTGAAAATGGTGTGTTGTGCTACTCCATCATGATTTTATACTTCAAATCAGATTTGTGAAGAACACAAAGTTTGGAGTTGACTCGAAGTATTCCTTTTTCATCGATTCTTGCTTCCAGAATATCACCTTCTTTTACTTTCTTCCTCATACGCATCAGCTACAGCTCCGTAGCTTAAGCAACTTTAACTTTATCGATTAAAGTCGGTTCTACTCTTATATTTGACATCATCACGTGGGTCCCTGAAGTCTTTAATTCTATCTCCATCCTTTGTAAGTCATACAAAATGGGCCTTTGCGTTGACAATATCGCACTCATACCTGCATATGATCTTCTACTCAACGCGTTAGCTACCACGTTCTCTTTTCTAGGATGGTATTGAATGGTATGATCGTAATCTTTAAATAGCTTAAGCCAACGTCGTTGTTGCATGTTGAGTTCCTTTTGGGTGAAGAAGTATTTGAGGCTTTTATGATCTGTATAGATCTCCACTTTCTCCCCATACAGGTAATGTCTCCAGATCTTTAGTGCGAAAACGACTGCTGCCAACTCTAGATTATGAGTTAGATAATTCCTCTCATATTCTTTGAGTTATCGTGAGGCATAGACTATGACTTTCCCATGCTGCATGAGAACACATCCTAAACCTTTGCCTGAAGCATCACTGTAGATGACAAATCCCTCCGAACTAGATGGTATTATCAGAACAAGTGCTGAAATGAGTCTCCTCTTAAGTTCTTGAAAACTCTTCTCACATTCCTCGCTCCAACCGAACTTTGTATCATTTCGAGTTAGTTGAGTTAATGGAGTATCGATTCGAGAAAATCCTTCCACGAATCTCCGATAATAACCAGCTAAGCCCAGAAAGCTACGTACTTCGGTCACTGACTTAGGTTGCTCCCAGCTTTGTATTGCTTCAATCTTCGTTGGGTTAACAGATATTTTATGATTTGATATCACGTGCCTAAGGAATGCTACTTCCTCAAGCCAGAACTCGCATTTCTTTAACTTGGCGTATATCTTGTTTTCACGAAGCTTTTGGAGTATCATCCTCAAGTGTTGTTGATGATCTTCACGGCTTTTTGAGTATATGAGAATGTCATCAATAAAGACAACCACAAAATGATCCAAATATTTCTTGAATACTCAGTTCATCATATCCATGAAGGCAACAATAGCATTAGTCAATCCAAAAGATATGACTAGGAATTCCTAATGCCCGTACCGAGTTTTGAATGCAATCTTTGGAATGTCATCAGTTTTAATCGTTAACTGATGATATCCGAAACAAAAATCGATCTTTGAAAAGAATTTCGCACCTTGCAACTGGTCAAACAGGTCATCAATGTGAGGTAACAGGTACCTATTTTTGACAGTGACATGATTCAACTTCTGATAGTTAATATAAAGTCGCATACTTCCCTCTTTATTTTTTATGAATAGAACAGGAGCACCCCAAGGAGACGTACTAGGATGAATGAAACCGATGTCTAACAATTCCTGCAGTTGGATTTTTAACTCCTGAAGTTCAATAGGAGCCATTCGATATGGGGTTTTGGAAATTGGTTTTGTACCGAATTCAAGGTCAATACAAAACTCGATTTCATGCTCTGGGGGTAGGCCATGAAGTTCTTTAGGAAATACGTCAAGAAATTTATAAACAATAGAAATATCATTCAAATCTGACATATTTTTGTTTAAATCCGTGATATGGGTTAAAAAAGCTTGACATCCGTTTTTCAATAAATGAATGGCTTTATGGCTTGATATGACAGTGATTGACTTTAGTGGTTTGGTTGCTTGAATTCACATAATAGGTTGGTTAGGAATATGAAAGCTAACAACCTTACGAAAATAATTAATTTTAGTATGATGAGTAGTTAACCAATCAATCCCTAAAATCACATTAAATGCAAGTATTTTCAAAGAAATAAGATCGACAGGTAATGTGAGGATGCCGATTTGAATCAAACAAGACTTATAAACAGTGGATGTAATGAAGGTTTCTCCCAACGGAGTTTCAACAGATAAGTCAAAGTCTAATTTATCTGAAGTCAAATTTAAACGTTGAGCGCAAGTAGGTGAAATAAAAGAATGGGTAGAACCGGTATCAAATAAGGTATAGACTTCACAAGAGTTTATGATTAGCTTACCCGTGATAACTTCGTTTGGGTTCTTCGCTTTTTGGGAGGTCACGACAAACGCTATCCCTTTAATTACCGGCTTTGACTTGTCTGGGACAGCCTTTAGTGTCTCCATCCCAGCTGGACTTGTCTTCACTATACGACAAAATCGGGCTAGGTGACCTTATCTTCCATAATTGTAACACACTTTGGGTTGCTATGTACAGTTTGGACTGATGTGTCCCTCCCCTCCACATTTGTAGCATATGATCGGTGGTCGTTCTCCTTCCTTAACAACGAGTGTTGGTGCTGCTGTCCTTCCATCATTATTGAACCTTCTCTTCTTGAAATTTCCAATTCTATTATCTTGGCCAGGATTACCACCGAAGTGGTTACCAATTCGGGCATGTTGATTTCCTCCACGTTTGTTATCACCGCTTCGATGACTGCTTCCACTGGTATTATTGTTTTGCCGGCTGCTATCTTTTGGTTGGACTAACTCATTATCGCGCTCCAATAACTGAGCCCTATTCACAACATCTGAATACAAGCAAAGTTTGTGAGAAATTAGATATTGACGTATTTTAGGTTTCAAACCTCTTAGAAACATTCACGTTATGCGCTCCTCATTATCTACCAAATAGGATGTAAACCGGGATAACTCCACAAATTTAGCCTCGTATTGCGAAACGATCATATTTTTTTGCTCTAGCTTGATGAATTCTACCTCCTTCATATGATGAATACTTTCACGAAAGTACTTATCATTAAATAATTCTTGAAATTTCTCCCTAGACATCTTCAGTGCGGCAGGTTGAGTATGTTTTACAGATTCCCACTAATGATCTGCCTCTCCTCGCAACATGAAGGTGGAAAAGGGAACCTTTTGCTCCTCGGAGCATCCCAAAACATCAAATATCTTAGTGATCTGTTTAATCCACGTCTCTACCTTAAGTGATTCTGGCTTTCCCAAAAACTTCGGTGGTCCCAGCTCCTTAAATTTCTTAGCAGTGACCAACCATGAGTTGCCAGTGTTTCCACCTGTATTTTGCACATGAGTCTCTCTCAGCTGATGTTGCATGAATTGTAGAAAGCCTCTAAACATCCCATCGTTCATCATTTGGTCGGTGTTATTGTTTACCTGAGGATTATTGCCTTCCTAATGCACATTATCCTGGTTATTGATCGTCGGTGACTCAACAGTCTGATGTGCTCCATTGCTTATCTCAACATTTTCAGATGTCATTTGCAAACACTGCCACAAAATAAGAGTTAATTGATATGCCACATATTATACCTATATTCTGACCGACCAATTAAATAACAAATAAGCTTAGGTAGGTCATACTAGCGAAGGATTTACCAGTATCTCCCCTCCTAATTCTAGCCTCAAATCTCAGTCAGGGGTCATATCCCTAAGCTTTGATACCAACTGTGATGCCCCCAAAATAGGTATACACAACCCATTCTGAGTCGCCAAATACATGGTACAAAATTTAAATACAACTTCATTTATACAATACGACAAAAAACGTAGCTGAGAGTTTTAACACGAATATTGTCTCGTAGACAATATCCAAACTCAAATGAAGTCCTCATTACAATTATTATCACACTATTTCACAAAATAGTGAGGACTACTATAGCAACCATCTAGACTGTCACTCCATTCCTCGATAATATTTATTGAGTTAGGCATGCTAGATATTTCCTCTTAATTTGTTGGAATATTTATAAAACAAAATCTTAAGTATAATTTTATATTACAATATTTATTAATGTTTAAACAAATTTTAGTTTAACAATATTTATCTTCATCTTATTTATTTTATTAATCCTTGATTAGATTATATATTTATATAGTATTTTTTAAAACTAAAATATTTATATTTTTAACAATATTTATTTCGCTATTTTATAAATAAATATTTTCATTTTATCATTACTAAGTCGATATATATATATATATATATATATATATATATATATATATATATATATATATATATATCAAAGGATTAAATATGCACCATTAATTTTTGTACAAATCAAATGGTCAGAATTGACCCATCCATGTCTCTCAATCGAACCAATCAGATATCATGAGGCACACGGATCATCACCAAAACCATTCGATCAAAATTAAGCCTTAATCTTAGTCGTTGGATCTAGGTCAGTTTAAGAAACACAACTGTTCATCTTCAAAATAAATCCTCGCCGTTAATTTCAGTCCAGATCAAGTTTCCACCATTGGATCAAGATGGTGAGTCAAACTATATATTCAAAATTTTCATTTTTTAATTCATTTTCTTTTCTTCTCTCTCTCTCTTCTCTCACGCCTGACTCTTCCTTCTCGCCCCTTTCACACACCTCCGGCTATCTCTCGCTTCTCTCTTCCTTTTCTTTGATCAATCTCCGGCTTCTAGTCATGCTACCTCAAAATAGTTTACAAACTCTATTTATTTGGTTAATCGATAAGATTAATTATATAAACTTACAGCACTTAAAATCCCTTTAGGGTTTAGATTTTTTTTTTGTTCTAGGGTTTTCGGATACTTAAATATGAACTTTTTATCATTTTTTTCAAACCTTTAGGGTTCCTACTCAAAATCGGTTCTGATTCAGTTTTCAAACAAAATTTTTTGGGTTTCAAAATAGATACACTTCTAGGGTTTTTAATTTGTGAAACTTCTGATGTTCAACTCTCTCATATGTAATTTTTTGTCTCGTCTGACTCAAAAGATCGATAAATCTTATTTTTTAAATTTGGGGACCGATGCAAATCGTTTCGTCTACTTCATCAAATCCACTGTAATCTCTGGTAAATTCTGCTTGATTTTTTTTTAAAACCCTAAGCTCTCTCTAATGTTTTAACAAAAATTTTTTTACTCATTATTGTGACGCCCCCAAAATTAGGTATACATCATCCATCTTGGGTCGTCAGATACATGGTACAGAATTCAAATACAACTTACTAATACAACTGTCGTGTACAATACGACAAACATAAACTGTGAGTTTGAATACAAATATTATCTACTAGAGATTATACAAACTCAAAAGGAGTCCTCATTACAATTATTATCACACTATTTCACAGAATAGTGAGGACTACTAATGCTATCCTCCGGACCATCACTCCGTTCCCGACTCGCCTCAAACTATATTCTCTCATTTCTCAAGAGAATAGTGAAAGAAAGGGTGAGCTCAACTAGCCCAAAGAAGAAATATTATGACTAAGATAATGCGTAATAAATTATCATTAGTCTCCAACAATGTTAAAGCGATAAAATATAATAGACATCAAGTTTAATCGCATCGGAAAAAGCAATCCATTAAAAGAGTCAAGTAGAAAATAAAATCTACTATCTTTTATGATTTAAAAGGTTTTCATCATCATTATCACGAGACTCATTTTAATAAATATTCCACATTATCGAATCACCCCTGACTACGGCCAAGGATATTCTTTAGTATCACGACCACAATTATCCCACGCACTACGGGCCAAGAATATTTGTGTATTCATTAATGGTCATGATCATGCCAACAACTGTCCATCAATGCACTACGGGCCAATGAGAACTTTTACCACATCATTTATAACATTACGATCATGATTACACCGAATAATCCCTAGTCATAATCATACCAAGTCCATCTATGCACTATGTGCCGGATGACTTTCAACAAAATATAAACATGAGGATGATGACAATGATATAAGAATTCAATAAAACAAGTTCAAGAATTATTTTATCCAGGAATTATTAATGTCCAAATTGTCAACATGATACTGTTTTGTAGAATAAAATTTAAGAATGATCAGAAGAATATTTCCATGAAAAGATACTGGATGAAGCGCAAATATCAAGGATATTCTACTAATTTCATGGAGTATAGAAGTCAAAACTTTAACCAACTGAGTATAATAAAGAATGGAATAACAAAAGAAATCACCATGCATGCGTGCACTTCGCATGTAGAGCAAAGTTAATCCAATGAATAATAACGGAACCAGTCGTGCAAAATTTGGACCGACAGGATGTTCTAACAAAATAATAAAGAGGCGGAACCAGTCAAATTGTAAAACACATGCACAAGATGTTCCAATGAATAATAATAAGAGGCGAACTGTGTTAAATTGTAAAACACATGCATGAGGATGTTCCGGAATAATAATAAAAAGAACCCGGTCAGGTGTAAAACACATGCATGAGGATGTTCCAATGAATAATAGAAGAATGCCACCAAGTATAGGGTGATCACAGCATTATCTGAGTTATTCCAATAGAATAATAAGAAATGGAATAACAACAGTTCTCTTCATGAATAAGAAAGAATAACACCCCTTACGAGTACAACAAATAATATTCCCTACCTTAAGAAGAAAGAGTCTTTGGATATATAAGTAGTGAAGTAGAGAATACTTTCTTCTTTTCTCTATAGTTTATCTCTAGAGTTTCAAGGTGAATTCGTAAGAAAATAATGAATGAATGAGCTTCTATTTATAGAAAAATGGAATGCATAGTAACTAACTCATGAGCAATTCGAGATTGATTTACTTTAATCGATGGTCCATATTTAAAGCAAAATAAAATATAATATATTCTATTTATAATCTAATAAAACGAATAACTTTATAAAAGATTTTACTATGCAAAACACTATCGCAGGCACTATACAAACACTATACATAATAAAATATAATATATTCTAATTATTGTCTAATAAAATGATAACTTTATAAAAGTATTCTATTTTATATAAAAAGATTTTACTATACAAAACACTATGCAGCACATTTATGCAACACTATGCATAATAGAATATAATATATTCTATTTATAGAATAACTTTATAAAAGTATTCTTTTTATATAAAAGATTTCTCGTATTATTACATTAATAATACCAACAAAACTGAGTGACTTATCACGTAAGCATCAATAATCAATACTGTATTGCTCTTGCTAACAACGCCAGACATATTCATTTCTTTAACATAGGGTGTTTCAACAGCTAAACAGTAAAACTTCCGCCGTTATTTTCATAAATTATTTTTATCGTTTTCTCAATTCGACAATAATTCCGTTAATAGGGGTCCACCAAAGGATTGATTGTCTTTGTTATACGAATATTCCCGTTAAAACGAATATTTCCGACCAATCGAATATTATATAACAACTTGCGTATTTTGCAAAATTTATAAATATTACCCACAACTATAACATTATATCAATTTCACTCCATAATATTCAAAAATAATATTTATAGAAAATTCATCTTTATTCAAAAGTTGGGGTTTTACAATCTCCCTTCTTATGAAATTTCCCTCGAAATTAGAGGGTGCGATTACGGTATGTCGAAGAGGTAAGGATACCTTGATTTCATTTGATTCTAACTCCCAAGTCATTTCCTCAACATCGTGGTTTCTCCACAAAACTTTGACTTGAGGTATAACCTTGGTGCGTAGAATATGTTCCTTCTTATCCAAGATTTGAACAGGAACCTCTTCATACGTCAAATCTTCCGCTATTTCGTCCGGTTCCAACTCAATAATGTGGTTCGGGTCTTCCACATATTTACGTAACATGGATATGTGAAAAACGTTATGAACACGCAACATATTTGGCGGTAAAATGAGCCTATAAGCCACAGTTCCTACTCGATCTAGGATTTCAAATGGGCTAATTAAATCGAGGGTTGAGATTTCCTCTCTTCGTCGATTCTTGCTTCTAGAATAACGCCCTCTTGAACTTTCTTCTTCACATTCATCAGATTCGGGTGTGTAGCTTGAGCGGCTTTAACTTTATCGATTAAAGTCGATTCTACTCGTATATTCGTTATCTTCACGTGGGTTCATATATTCGCACTTGTAAACGCATACGATCTTCTACTCAATGCATCAGCTACCACGTTCGCTTTTCCACGATGATATTAAATGGTACGATCATAATCTTCAATAGCTCGAGCCAACGTCTTTGATGTATGATGCGTTCATTTTAAGTAAAGAAATATTTGAGGGTTTAAGAAATGGGTTTTGTACTGGGGTCAATTCAAAATTCGATTTCACGCTCTAGGGTAGGCTAAGAAGTCTTCAGGAATACGTCAGGAAATTTATTAACAATAGAAATACTATTCAAAACTGTGACTCTCGTCCAAGACTTGGATAACACGTCACATTGATACCTATTAACTTGTCACCGTTATTCACAACGTCCCCTACGGAAAGTTCGACTTCGGTGCATTCCACACAAGGAAGTCAACAACGAAAGGATCGGGGCTCTTTACTTATGGCTTGATATGACAATGATTGACTTTAGTGGTTTGGTTGCTTGAATTCGCATAACAGGTTGGTTAGGAGTATGAAAGCTAACAACCTTACGAAAATAATTAATTTTTGCATGATGAGTAGTTAACCAATCAATCCCTAGAATTACATCAAATGGAAGTATTTTTAATGCAATAAGATCGACAGGTAATGTGTGGGTACCAACTTGAACCAAACAAGACTTATAAACCGTGGATGTAATGAAGGTTTCTCCCAACGGAGTTTCCACAGATAAGTCAAAGTCTAATTTCTCCGGAGTCAAATTTAATCGTTGAGCGCAAGTAGGAGAAATAAAAGAATGGGTAGAACCGGTATCAAATAAAGTGTAGACTTATTTAGAGTTTATGATAAACTTACCCGTGATGACCTCATTCGGGTTCCTTGCTCTCTGGGAGGTCACAACAAACGCTTCTCCCTCAGACTACCGAGCTTTGACTTTTACGGGATGACCTTTGGTGCCTCCATCCTAATTGAATTTGTCTTGGTGAATGACAAAATCGGGCTAAGTGACCTTCTTTTCCATAATTATAACATGCTTTGGACTGACATCGCGTAATTTGGTGATGTGTCCTCCCTCCGCATTTGAAGCATATGATAGGTGGTCTTTCTCCTTCCTTAACAACGGTCTTTGGTCTTGACGTCTTTCCATCATTGTTGAATCTCTCTTCTTGAAATGTCCATTCTTATTATTTTGGCCTGACGATTACCACCAAGTGGTTACCATTTTGGCCTTTTGATTCCCTCCACGCTTGTTGTCACCGCTTCGATGATCGCTCTCACTTGTATTATCATTTTGTGTTACCGCTCTCTTTTGGTTGCGTTAACTTTCGTTATCGCGCTCCACCAATCGAGCCCTATTTACAACATCGAATACAAACACGGTTTATGAGAAATAAGATGTTGGCGTATTTCGCTTCAAACCTCTTAAAAACATTCGCGCCATTCTCTCTTCATTATCCACCAAGTGGACGAACGGGATAACTCCGCAAATTTTGCCTCCTACATATTGCGACCACGGTCGTATTGTTTTGCTCCAATTTGATAAACTCCACCTCCTTCATTTGAAGAATACTTTCGGGAAAAGTATTTGTCGTTGAAACGACTCTTGGAACTTCTCCCAAGACATCTTTAAGACGGCGAGTTGAGTACGCTTTACCGATTCCCACCAATGTCTGCCTCTCGCGCAACATAAAGGCAACAAAGGAACCTTTTTGCTCTCGAGCATCCCAAGACATCAAATATCTTGGTGATCCGCTTTATCCATGCTTCGCCATAAGTGGTTTTGGCTCTCCCTTAAACTCCGGTGGTCCCAGCTCCTTGAAGCATTTAGCGGTGATCGGCAGAGAGTTTCAAAGTGTTTCCACCTACATTTTGGACGAGAGCCGCTCTCGCTTTCTTTGTTGCATGAATCAGATAAAGCCTCGAACAATCCATCATTCAAACATTTGGTCGGTGTTGTTGTTTGTATGAGGATTCACGCCTTCCTGATGCACATTCTCCTGATTATTGATATGTGGAGACTCAACGGTCTCTTGTGCTTCATTGCTATTCTCAACATTTTCGGATGTCATTTTTAGATACTGCAACAAAACAAAGGTTAATTGACATGTAACATAATATCTCTAAACTCTGACCAACCAATTTAAATACAAAATAAATTTAAGTAGGTCATACTAGCGAAGGAATTTTCCGTCTCTCCCCTCCTAGTTCTTGTAAGACCCCAACTTATTATTAATGAAATTTAATTTTCTCTAATTATTATTTTGAAATAGTAAGGGTTGATTTGATTAATGTGGATAGTTAGGGGTTAAATACGCAAATATTTCAAAATAAGCAGTGGTTATAAAATATTCATTGTTGTCGGGAATATTCGTTTGGTGAGGAATATTAAATGCTTGTCGGGGAATATTAAATGCGACAGTATGACCGTGTGTGGGCCCTATAACTTGAAAGCGATTGATGAAGAAAAGCGACAAATATAAGTTGGTTAAAAATAACTGGCGTAGTTATTACGAATTAAGACATTGGAATACCCGGTGGTTAAAATACTGATGTCTGGCGTGGTTGCACAACGAAGACTGCGGTGATTGCATAAAGATTGTTGAATTATTGATCCTTACGTAAGAAGGCACTACTCAATAATTTTCACAGTGATTCTTGTTCAATATTTTATTTTATTGATTGATAATTGTTGCGTTGATATTTTATATTATTGTTGTTCAATAATTGTCCGCACATTATCTCCATTATCGGATGAATAATTCATATTATTTAAATAATATTATTAGATAGCATTATTGGCAATGTCTAGAAAGTTACATCGAGGAGAGGTTTGGTCACCTAATTGCGCGCCCAGATGAGGAGAGATCCTTATTGGAAAGCCCCTTTCTGAGGAGCGGCTGGTTGTCATAATTGTGATTACGTAATATTATTTGTGAATAATTAATTATTGATTCATATGATAAAGAAATATTTATTTTATGTGGATATAAATGATGGATTTATTTATGTGGTTATAAATGAAGAAATTATTGTTGAGGTGTTTTATCAGTATTTTATCGGATTGGAGGTATTAAAAATCAAATCAGGGGTTTTGAGATATATTGCGGGGTTATAATTTTTAATCAAAATAGTTGGATTGTGGTAATTTTTGGGTATGTTATACATACATAAGTTGAGTATATGTCCACAAATTTTGAACCGTTAAAAATGCACGAATGATTTGTTATGAATTTTAAGAGGTGTCTGATTCGGAAAGTAGGGTTATAATTGATTTTGGTGGAAAATTCTAGAATTGAGTGGGCCCCACTTGTGGTTGGTAAAAAAAAATGTGCTGAATTTTATTTCAAATGTGGTGGGTGGCAATAGTAGCAGGTAAAGCCATCAGTCGGTATAGTGGTCAAGTCTGCTTGGTAAGCTAACATTTTCTATAAATAGAGGCTAAGTTAGAATTGAAAATCACACGAAACAAAGTTTTCTCTCTTTCTCTCTCTATATTATTGAGCGTATTTTGTGAGTATTTAGATACTTTGAGAGTTCTTTTCAAGATAAGTTTCATCAAACATCACTTAGATCTTTCCTTGGGAAATCTCGATTCTTTGAGGTAAGGGATGTTATTTTCTTCTCAAATGATATTATTTCTTGATATCATTATCTTTGAAATATTGGTTGGAACTTTTTATCAAATTTGGAACTTTTTCATGTCGGGGTTACTTATTCATGAGTTACTATTCACGAGTTACTATTCATGAGTTCTTATTCACGATTCTTATTCACGAGTACTATTCATGAAGCGTGAAAATGTTTTTTGTGGAATTTCTATCTTTTGGTGTCTGAGTTACTATTCACGTATACTAAGACTATTCACGATATCTGACACTATTCACGTATCTGGCACTATTCATCGAAAAATAAAATTTCTTCTTTTCGTCCAAAATATCTATTACGGATACTAGCTTTGATTGTATCCATGTTTTGATCATTCTTGAATTTTACACCACCGTGATTATTTTTGAGTTATTTTGGACGTGGATAAAATAAAGTACGAATCCTTAATCCTTAATCCTTGTCATTTTGTTTCCTTTGGATTCGTTTCTTTAAAAATATTTTTCATCATCCTCGCCTTAAATGATGATATTATTGAATATCTTTGGCCGTAGAGTAAAGATGAATGATTCTGAAGAATATCTTTGGCTGTAGTGCAAAGATGAAGCAGTGTTGAGATGAACATGAATGATTGATGAATATCTTTGGCTGTAGTGCAAAGATGAGCAGTGTTTAAATGAACATGACCAATCGATGAATATCTTTGGCTCAGAGTGCAAAGATGAATATTTGATTCAGATGTTTATGGATTGTTATTCTGAGGATAAAAGATGAGCGATGAACTTTTAAATTCATACATAGAAGATAGTAGTTTGCATTCTCTACTTAACTCTTCTAATGAATTATTATTTCATTGCGAATATTGATTTAAAATTTGTTGTCTATTGTATTCTATTAAATTTTTTCCTGTTGAAGACTAACGGTAATTTGTTGTATATTATCTTAGTCATAATATTCTTTCTTGAGCTAGTTGAGCTCACCCTTTTCCTTTTGTTCCATTTTTCTCAGAGGCGAGAATATAGCGAAACAGTGGGGTATGGAATGAAGGTTTTAGAAAAGGATTGTTTAGTAGTCCTCACCATTTTTGTAAAATAATGTATCAATAAATGTGATGAGGATTTATTTGAGTATAGATATTGTACAGAAGATAATATTTGTATTCAAACTCAGCTTTCTTGTTGTAATAATAAAGTTGTAGTTGTTTACGTACCATGTATTGACAACTCGAATAGGTGATGTATACCTATTTTGGGGCGCCGCGATTCTAGTCTCACATCTTAGCAGGGGATCATATCCTAAGCTTTTATACCAACCGTGGCGCCCCTAAAATTAGGTATACATCACCCATCTTGGGTCGTCCGATACATGGTACAAAAATTCAAATACAACTTACTAATACAACTGACATGGGTGGTATGCAATACGACAAACATAAACTGTGAGTTTGAATACAAATATTATCTACTAGATATTATACAAACTCAAAAGGAGTCCTCATTACAATTATTATCACACTATTTCACAAAATAGTGAGGACTACTAATGCTATCCTCTAGACCATCACTTCGTTCCCCGACTCGTCCCAGCTATATTCTCATTTCCTGAAGAGAATAGTGAAAGAAAGGGTGAGCTCAACTAGCCCAGTAAGAAATATTATGATTAAGATAATGCAGAATAAATTATCATTAGTCTCCAACAATGTTAAACTGATAAAATATAATAGACATCAAGTTTAACTGCAGTGGAACAAGCAATCCATTAAAAGAGTCAAGTAGAAAATAAAATCTACTATCTTTAATGATTTAAAAGGTTTTCATCATCAATTATCATTTGAGACTCGATTTTTAATAAATATTCCACATCATCGAATCACCCCCGCATTACTGCCGAGGATATTCTTTAGTATCACGACCACAATTATCCATGCACTACGGGCCAAGAATATTTGTGTATTCATTAATGGTCATGATCATGCCAACAATCGTCCATCAATGCACTACTGGGCCAATGAGAACTTTTACCACATCATTTGTAATATTACGGCCATGATTACAAAGAATAATCCACGGTCATAATCATACCAAGTCCATCTATTCACCACTGAGCCACAGATGACTTTCAACAAAATATAAACATGAGGATGATGACAATGATATAAGAATTCAATAAAACAAGTTCAAGAATTCTTTTATCCAGAATTATTAACGTCAAATTGTCAACATGATCTTTGTTTTATAGAGTAAAATTCAAGAATGATCGTAAGAATATTTCCATGAAAAGATCTTTGGATGAAGCCTTAAATATCAAGGATATTCTACTAATTTCATGGAGTATAGAAGTCAAAACTTTAACCAACCGAGTATAATAAAGAATGGAATAACAAAAGAAATCACCATGCATGCGGTGCCGCGCCAGACAAAGTTATTCAACAGAATAATAACGGAACCGAAGTCGAGGCAAAATTTGGACCGAAGCGGATGTTCTAACAAAATAATAAAGAGCGGAACCTGGTCCGGTGTAAAACACATGACGAGGATGTTCCAAATGAATAATAATAAGGCGGAACCAGTCCTAGGTGTAAAACACACACGATGGATGTTCCAACGAAATAATAATAAAGAGCGGAACCAGTCAGGTGTAAAACACATGCATGCATGGATGTTCCAATGAATAATAGAAGAATGCCACCAAGTATAGGGTGACCAGCGTATCAAAGTTATTCCAATAGAATAATAAGAAATGGAATAACAACAGTTCTCTTCATGAATAAGAAAGAATAACACCCCTTACGAGTACAACAAATAATATTCCCTACCTTAAGAAGAAGATTCTTTGGATATATAAGTAGTGAAGTAGCAGAATACTTTCTTCTTTCTCTCTCTATAGTTTATCTCTCAGAGTTTCAATTGAATTAAGTAAGAAAATAATGAATGAATGAGCTTCTATTTATAGAAAAATGGAATGATAGTAACTAACTCATGAGCAATCGAGATTGATTTACTTTAATCTGATTTATCCATATTTAAAGCAAAATAAATATAATATATTCTATTTATAATATAATAAAAGCGAATAACTTTATAAAAGATTTTACTATGCAAACACTACGCAGAGCCACTATGCAAACACTATGCATAATAAAATATAATATATTCTAATTATTGTCTAATAAAACAAATAGCTTTATAAAAGTATTACATTTTATATAAAAAGATTTTACTATCGCAAATCACTATCTGCAGACCTTTATATGCAACACTATGCATAATAGAATATAATATATTCTATTTATAGAATAACTTTATAAAAGTATTCTATTTTATATAAAAAGATTTTCTGTATTATTACATTAATAATACCAACAAAACTGAGTGACTTATCACGTAAGCATCTATAATCAATACCGTGTGCTACTATGCAACCACGCAGCAGTATTCTTATTTTTTAAACACCGGGTGTTTCAACAGTTAACTGTAAAACTTCCGCCGTTATTTTCATAAAGTATTTTTGTCGTTTTTTCAATCCGACAATAATTCTATTGTGGGGTCCACCAATTATTGTGCCATTGTACGAATATTCCCTGTTAAAATGAATATTCCCCGACCAATCGAATATTATATAACAACTTGCGTACTTTGCAAAATTTATAAATATTACCCACAACTATAACATTATATCAATTTCACTCCATAATATTCAAAAATAATATTTATAGAAAATTCATCTTTATTCAAAAAGTTGGGGTTTTACAATTATATTTTCTGATAATTTTTGTTAAAAAAAACCAAAAAAACCCACAAATTTTCTTAATATTACCAAACCTCTTATTCATTCCTTTGTTTACTATGATGTATAACCATACTTTCTTTATTTATGCTTTCTTCTGTGAGTTCTTAATTTTTTTAATACCGTTAGTTCATCATTTTTTAAAATTTTATGGTTAGGGTTTCATTTTTTTAACCCTAATTTTTTTAACAAACTATGAAAATCGATTCTCTGATTTTAGGGTTTCGGCCGAAAGCATGTTTTTATAATTTTTTCATACCTCTAATTGACCTTTAATAGTCTTTACAAATCTTCATTCTCTTTGATCGATAAATTCTTTCTTTAAAACTCGAGCAGTTTGTGATTTGGGCTCATTCTCTTACCTTTAAATTTTGACTGAATTTCTTTTCAAATTTTTCTATACATATTGTATACTTTTACCCTTATATATATATATATATATATATATGTTTGTTCAATTCTGCTATAGTAAATAATTTTCTCATTGAGAAATTGCATACGAATAAGCATGTCAAACTGACCTTCTCTCTATGGAACTGATATAATTTTGCTTAAGCTACTCACTCAGGTATAACCCTCCATTGTTTCAATACTGTCTATTATAAATTGTGTGGATACTGATGTCCACTTGGTTTATTTCTGCATCTCTTATATATTGTGTGGATATTGATGTCCACTGGGCTTGTTTATTACATTAGCTGCTATATGTTCTATCTATTTGAGATTTGCTATAAATGTTAAAATCTTGCAATTTACCTGCCTCTTTGAAAAAAATTCTTCTGAAATGACAATCTCTCTATGTGATAATTCAACTTGACTTTACTCTTCTCAGTTTATTAGTTTCTTGCCGTGTTTTCTCAAAATTATTTTAAATGATACATCTTCATATCTTTGGTAATCATTCTTAAGGTTGACTGAACTTCCTTATTCTCTGTGTGACATGTGGCTATCTTATGTTACTGTGTTCTCTCTCTTCTTAAATAACAGCTTTTAAAATGTGTTATCTATTCTACTATTTAACTTAAATGATATCTGGTCCTTATTACTATTTTATGTATAGTCATATTACTTGCTACAACATCAGTTTATTACCTACTACTCTTGCTTGACTACACTGAGTGTATATTTCCTGTATCATATCATTTTTTCTATCTATATAAGGTCTTTCAAAAATGGTGCATTCATATCTCCAGTCTTTACTTAGCCTGATTCTCTCTCCTATCCTTCCTACATCTCTATTAATAATGTCTAATCTGTTTTCATCCAAAAGAAAAACTCTTCCTCTAAATTCTGAGTTACAATTTTCTAAAGTTGTCCCACACCTCATAGTTTTCCAAACCTGTTTGAAAATTTTGAAAATATTGGGTGGGAATGTTTAGTCTCTTTTTATGATAAATCAATATATCCTAGTCTTGTAGCTGAGTTTTATGCTCACATGGAATTTTCTACTGATTCTTCTGGTTTATTAAAGAGCATCACCACCTGTATTCAAGGTCAAACCTACATAATTGATGAACTATTTCTTGTCCATGCACTGCAATTACATCCCTCCACTTTAGAACTGCCTAGGTTCAACTCTTATCTCATTCCATCTGGTATCTCTATAGAGGAATGTATGTTGTTTAAACACTATCTATCTGTTGTAACTGATCAAATGGTGCCAACACTCTTATTTGATTATCCTTGCAAGATTGGTTTAGAATTTCTCACTACTGAGTGTCAGTTTTTGGGCAAAATTTTAAGAAACAATTTCATGCCTATGAGAGATGATCGAAAACTGATGCCATTTGATTTGGAAATCATAAACATGTGTGAGTATTTTAAATGAATGTATGCCCTACAATTTGGCCTACTTCTTACTGTCATCTTTTGAATTTTGTTTTCAAAATAACTGTCTTGGTTTTGATCTACTACTCACACATGTTTTCAATTATCTGAGCATTACTTTATCAAACCATCAGTCCCAACGTTCCCACTAGCAACATTGTATATCCTACTTAAATCTGCCACCACAATCACTTGTTATTTTTAAACCAATTGATCATGAGATTCTTGAAACCAACATCAATATGGCCACAAAAATTGATTCTCTGAACAGTATGAACCAACTTCTTCTACATAACCAAACTCTGATTTTAGAAAGGTTAGAAGTTGTTCAGTTATCCTTACTCACTGTTAAGTCTATGGAGAACAATAGCCTGCTGATGGGTCCCTATCTGTTTAACACCAATACCACTGCTGACTCCACTGCTCCTGTTCCCCACCAAGAAGATCCTGATGGCACCATTCCTAAAATTTCTCATTTCTCTCCTCTGAATCTAGAGGACATCTAACCAATTTGTCTAACTATTCGGATCATTGTAAACTTAAACTTCCCCAACCCCTCTCCCCTACTCCTACTACTACTGATTTCATATCTTTACTAAGTTTTACATATTTTTGCTACTAACTATCTGTGCAGGTTTCCTTAACCAAATATTTTCTGCAAGTTTAACTTTTTCTTTTAACCCCATCATTTTCTATGATGACAAAAGGGGAGAAGAAAAATATTAACTGATATAACTATTATATCACTTCTATGTGAATGAATATAACTGCTATATAACTGCCATGTGAATGGATATAAACTGTTATATCAACTGCTATGTGAATGGATATAAACTGTTATGTAAACTAATATAAACTGCTATGTGAATAGATAAAACTTGTAAGACCCCAAATTTTATGAAATGAAAATTTTGTTCAATTTTCTTATAATTATTATTTTATTTCGTAAATGGTTAAATTGATAAAAGGTTAAAGGTAAGGGTGATATGTGAAAATTTTGCAAAGTAAGCAAGTTTTTATAAAATATTCGTTTGGTCGGGGAATATTCTTTTTGTCGGGGAATATCTGTACGACGGCACAATCATTGGTGGACCCCACAACGGAAGTATTGCCGTTGTAAGAAAACGACAGAGTTATCATTTTATAAAAATAAAATGTATTGATTATTGTACAAGTAATACGCGTGGTTGCATAGTAGCACAATGTATTGATTATTGATGCTTACGTAAGAAGTCACTCAGTTATACTCAATTATTGCTACAGTAATTGCTACATCATATCTCTCATATTATTGATTCAATTATTATCACAGATGACAAAGTTATTCATATTATTATTTGCAATATTAACAATGTCTAGAAGTTCTGTCAAGAAGAGGTTTGGTCATCTAATTGCGCGCCAATAAAAAGAAGTCCTTATCGGAAATCCCTCTCTTTCCTGGGAACAACCTGGTTATTAAATATTGTGAGTTATAATATTAATGATGAATAAGTTCGTGTTGGTTAAAGATGAAATTGATAGTTCCATTGTGTTGGGATTATTAGTGTTAATGGAAATCGACATATATTTCGATAATAAATGATGTCTGGAGGTTATATTGACCAATCAGGTAATTAATCAGATAAATGAGAAATTAATTGCTATTAATTCACATGGTTATAACTATTTGTTCTAATGTGTGTACTATTGATTCACATGCATGTACTATTAGGGGAGATGATGCAAGATTGATAATACTTGCATGACTAAATTAAAAATGGAGGTATAGATGAAGGTACTATACTGTAATTAGTTTTTTCACATGATTATACTATTGAGTCGCATGAATGAACTATTAATTCACATGATTTACTATTAGGGAAGGTGATGCAATTTTGATAATACTTGCAAGACTAAATTAAAAATGAAGAAAAAGAGGAAGGTATTATACTGTAATATTTTGAGCCCCAAAACTTGCAATTATCGAAACTATATTTTCCTATAAATAGAAGCTCATTCTTCTTTCATTCTCACCAATTCACTAAGACTCACAAGAGCATTTATAGAGAGAGAAGATTTAGAGAGAAAGTAGAAGAGAAGTCTGTTACCTCACTATTCCAGTATCCAATATTCTTCTGAGGTAAGGGATATTATTTTGTTCATTATTCATAGAAATAATATTTTCTTCCATACTCTGTAGTAGTTGAATAATATTATTTTGTCTCGTATTCCTGATTATATCATCATTCAGTTAAAGTATTGCTTCTATATTCCGTGAAATTAGTAGAATATCCTTGAAATTTGCGCTTCATCTAGTATCGCTTCACAATGATATTTTCTGCACATTCTTGTTAAATTTTAAGTTTTTCATACCGGAGTACTGTCCATGAGTACTATTCAGTTATACGATACTATTCACAAAGTACTATTCACGGAGTAATATTCCCGGGATACTATTCACTCGGGTACTATTCATCCAGAGTACTATTCATAACAAAAATTGATTTCTTTTCGGTCCAAATCATTTTTGATACAGTATCATTATTGAATTTTACTCCACAAAGAAGTATCATGTTGACAATTTGGATATTTTTAAACTCTGGATAAATTTAAAGTCTTTAATATTTATCCTTGATTTCGTTTGATTAATGCTTATATTATTGTCATCATCCTCATGCTTATATTGTGATGAAAGTCATCTTTGGCTTACGTGCATAGATAAACTATTGATTGGTATGATTATGACCTGGGATCATTTGGTATAATCATGACCCGTAATGTTATAAATGATGTGGTAAAAGTTCTCATTGGCCCGTAGTGCATTGATGGACAGTTGCTGGTATGATCATGACCATTGATGAATACATGAATATCCTTGGCCCGTAGTGCATGGATAATTTGTGGTCGTGATACTAAAGAATATCCTTGGCCGTAGTGCAGGGGTGATTCGATGATGTGGATTATTTATTAAGCTGAGTCTCGGCGATAAAAGTGATGAAAAACCTTTTAAATCATAGAAGATAGTAGATTGTATGCTCTACTTGACTCTTCTAATGGATTGCTTGTTCCGCTGCAGTTAAACTTGATGTTTGTTATATTTTATCAGTTTAACACTGTTGAAGGCTAACGATAAATTATTCTACATTATCTTAGTCATAATATTTCTTACTGGGCTAGCTGGGACTAGTCGGAGAATGGAGTGAGAACGTAGCTGGGACTAGTCGGGGAACGGAGTGACGGTCCAGATGATAGCATTAGTAGTCCTCACTATTCTATGAAATAGTGTGATAATAAATGTATTGAGGACTCCATTTGAGTTGAATATCGCCTAGAAGATAATATTAATTATTAAAACTATCGGTTTATATTTTGTCGTATTTTACTGAGACGGTTGTATTATTAAGTTGTATTTGAATTTTTGTACCATGTATTTGGTGACTCAAGATGGGTGATGTATACCTATTTTGGGGGCGTCCTTTGTTGGTATCAAAGCTTAGGGATATGATCCCTGGTGAGATGTGAGACAAGAACTAGGAGGGGAGAGACGGGGAATTCTTTCGCTAGTATGACCTACCTAAGTTTATTTGGTATTTATTTGGTCGGTCAGAGTATAGGGATAATATGTGACATGTCAATTAAGCCTTATTTTGTGGTAGTATTTAAAAATGGCATCTGAAAATGTCGAGATAAGCAATGAAGCACATGAGACCGTTGAGTCACCAACGATCAATAACCAGGATAATGTGCAACAGAAAGACAATAATACTTAGGTAAACAACCACACCGATCAGATGATGAACGATGGGATGATCAGAGGCTTTATGCAATTCATGCAACATCAGGCGAGAGAGACTCCTGTTCAAAATGCAGGTGGAAACACTGGTAACTCTCGGATGGTCACTGATAAGCAGTTCAAAGAGCTGGGACCGCCGGAGTTTTTGGGAAAGCCAGAACCACTTAAGGCGGAGACGTGGTTAAAGCAGATCACCAAGATATTTGATGTCTTGGGATGCTCCGAGGAGCAAAAGGTTCCCTTTGCCACCTTTATGTTGCGTGAAGAGGCAGATTAATGGTGGGAATTTTTAAAACGTACCCAGCCTGAAGCACTCAAGATGTCTTGGGAGAAGTTTCAAGAACTGTTCAACGACAAGTACTTTCTCGAAAGTATTCGTCACATGAAGGAGGTGGAGTTTATAGAGTTGGAGAAAAATAATATGACCATGTCGCAGTACGAGGCTAAGTTTGCCGAGTTATCCCGGTTCGCATCCCATTTGGTTGATAATGAGGAGAGAATGACGCGAATGTTTCTGCGAGGTTTGAGACCCGAAATACGTCAATACCTCATTTCTCACAAATTGTGTTTCTATTCAGATGTTGTGAATAGGGCTCATTTATTAGAGCGCGATAATGAGTCAGCACAACCAAAAGGTAACGAGCAACAACACGATAATAATCATACTGGTGGCAACGACCATCGGAACAATGATAACCATCGTGGGAGAAATTATCATGCCAAGAATAGTAACCACTTCGGTGGTAATCATAGCCAAGATAATAGGAGTGGAAATTTCAAGAAGAGAAGGTTCAACAATGATGGAAAGATAGCAGCACCAACACCCATTTTCAAGGAAGGAGAACAACCACCAATTTTATGCTTCAAATGCGGAGGGGAGTGACATATCAGTCCAAGCTGCACGATGCAGTGCAAGGCATGTTACAATTGTGGAAAAGAAGGTCACCTAGCCCGATTTTTTCGTGCACCAAAGTCAATTCCAGCTGGGACGGTGGCACCAAAGGCGGATACAGACAAAATAAAGTCGGTGGTTTTAGGGAGAGCGTTTTTTCTTGACTTCTCAAAAAGCGAGTAACCCAAATGAAGTTAGCATGGGTTAGTTAATTATAAATTCTTACAAAGTCTATACCTTGTTAGATACCGGTTCTACCCATTCTTTTATCTCTCTTGCTTGCGCTCAACGTTTAAATTTGACTCCGGAGAAATTAGACTTTGACTTATCGGTTGAAACTCCGTTAGGAGAAACCTTCATTACATGTGATATCCAAGTCTTGGATGAGAGTCACAGTTTTGAATGATATTTCTATTGTTAATAAATTTCCTGACGTATTCCTGAAGGACTTCTTAGCCTACTCCTAGAGCGTAAAATCGAATTTTGTATTGACCCAAGTACAAAATCCATTTCTAAAACCCTCAAATATTTCTTTACCTAAAACGATCATATAATGTGCCAAAGACATTGGCTCGAGCTGTTAAAGATTACGACTATACCATTCAATATCATTGCGGAAGAACGAACGTGGTAGCTGACGCGTTGAGTAGAAGATCGTATAATTTTACGAGTGCGATGTTGTTAACACAAAAACCCATTTCGTATAACTTACAAATGATGAAGATAGAGTTAAAGACTCTAGGGACCCATGTGATGATGGCGAATATACGATTAGAATCGACTTTAATCGATAAAGTTCAAGCCGCTCAAGCTACATACCCGGAGCTGATGAATGTAAAGAAGAAGGTTCAAGAGGGCGTTATTCTAGAAGAAAAAAAAATTGACGAAGAGAGTAAATCTCAACCCTCGATTTAATTGGCCCAGTTGAAATCCTCGATGGAGTAGGAACTATGGCCTATAGACTCGTCTTACCGCTAAGTATGTCTCATATTCATAACTTTTTTTTTTGTATCGATATTACGTAAATATGTGGACGACCCAAACCACATTATTGAATTAAAACTAGACGAGATAGCAGAAGATTTAACGTACAAGGAGATACGTGTTAAAATCTTGGATAAGAATGATCATATTTGACACTCAAAGGTTATACCTCAAGAGTTAGAATCTGAAATGAAATCAAGGTATCCTCACCTCTTCGGCATACCAGGTACGTACGTAAATTTCGAGGGCAAAATTTCATAAGGAGGGGCGATTGTAAGACCCCGAATTTTATGAAATAAAATTCTTCAATTTTCTTATAATTATTATTTTATTTCGTAAATGGTTAAATTGATAAAAGGTTAAAGGTAAGGGTGATATGTGAAAATTTTGCAAAGTAAGCAAGTTGTTATAAATATTCGTTTGGTCAGGGAATATTCTTTTTATCGAGGAATATCCGTATGACGACACAATTATTAGTGGACCCCACAACGGAAGTATTGTCGTAGTAATAAAATGACAGAGTTATCATTTTATAAAAATAATGGCGAAAGTGTTACCGTTAAAACTATTGAACTACCCCCAGTAGTAAAGTAAATGCGATGTCTGGCGTGGTTGCATAGTAGAGCATTACCGGTATTGATTATTGATGCTTAAGTAAGAAGTCACTCGGTTATACTCAATTATTACTACGAGAATTCTTTGCATCATAGCTCTCATATTATTGATTCAATTATTGTCACGAAGATCATCGCATAATATTTTATATTATTAAATCAATAATTGAGACGACAAAGTTATTCATATTATTATTTGCAATATTAACAATGTCTGTAAGTTACACAAGGAGAGGTTTGGTCATCTAATGCGGCGCCTAATAAGGAGAAATCCTTATCTGGAAAGCCCCATCTTTCACAGGAACGACACGGTTGTTAAATATTGTGAGTTATAATATTAATGATGAATAAGTTCGTGTTGGTTAAAGATGAAATTGATAGTTCCATTATGTTGGGATTATTAGTGTTAATGGAAATCGACATCTATTTCGATAATAAATGAGCAATTAATTGCTATTAATTCAAATGCTTATAACTATTTGTTCACATGTGTGTACTATTGATTCACATGCATGTACTATTAGGGGAGATAGTGCAAGATTGATAATACTTGCATGACTAAATTAAAAATAGAGGCATAGATGAATGTACTATACTGTAATTAGTTTTTTCACATGATTATACTATTGAGTCGCATGAATGAACTATTAATTCACATGATTTACTATTAGGGAAGGTGATGTAAGTTTGATAATACTTGCAGTACTAAATTAAAAATGAAGAAAAAGAGGAAGGTATTATACTGTCATATTTTGAGCCCCAAAATGTGCAATTATCGAAACTATATTTTCCTATAAATAGAAGCTCATTCTTCTTTCATTCTCACCAATTCACTAAGACTCACAAGAGCATTTATAGAGAGAGAAGATTTAGAGAGAAAATAGAAGAGAATTCTGCTACCTCACTATTCTAGTATCCATTCTTCTTCTGAGGTAAGGGATATTATTTTGTTCAGTATTTATAGGAATAATATTTTCTTCCATACTCTGTAGTATGTGAGTAATATTATTTCATCTCGTATTCCTAACTATACCATCATTCACTTAAAGTATTGCTTCTATATTCCGTGAAATTAGTAGAATATCTTTGAAATTTGTGCTTCATCTAGTATCGCTTCACAAGGATATTTCTGCACATTCTTGTTAAATTTTAAGTTTTTCATGCCGAAGTATTGTCCATGAGTACTATTCATTTATATGATACTATTCACAAAGTACTATTCATGGAGTACTATTCCCGAAGTACTATTTATGGGGTACTATTCACTCAGGTACTATTCACCCGGAGTACTATTCATAACAAAAATTGATTTTTTTTTTCGGTCCAAATCATTTTTGATAGAGTATCATTCTTGAATTTTACTCCACAAAGCAATATCATGTTGACAATTTGGATATTTTTAAACTCTGGATAAATTTAAAGTCTTTAATATTTATCCTTGATTTCGTTTGATTAATGCTTATATCATTGTCATCATTCTCATGCTTATATTATGATGAAAGTCATCTTTGCCTTACGTGCATAGATGGAATATTGATTGGTATGATTATGACCAGGGATCATTCGGTATAATCATGAACCGTAATGTTATAAATGATGTGGTAAACGTCCTCATTGTCCCGTAATGCATTGATGGATAGTTGATGGTATGATCATGACCATTGATGAATACACGAATATCCTTGGCCCGTAGTGCATGGATAATTTATGATCGTGATACTAAAGAATATCCTTGGCCGTAGTGCAGGGGTGATTCGATGATGTGAATTATTTATTAAGCTAAGTCTCAACGATAAAAGTGATAAAAATAACCTTTTAAATCATAGAAGATAGTAGATTGTATGCTCTACTTGACTCTTCTAATGGATTGCTTGTTCCGCTGCAGTTAAACTTGATGTTTGTTATATTTTATCAGTTTAACACTGTTGAAGGCTAAAGGCTAACGATAAATTATTCTGCATTATCTTAGTCATAATATTTCTTACTGGGCTAATTTTGGGACTAGTCGGGAAGCGGAGTGATGGGTCCGGATGATAAAGATTAGTAGTCCTCACTATTCTATGAAATAGTGTGATAATAAATGTATTGAGGACTCCATTTGAGTTGAATAACATGTCAGAAGACAATATTCGTATTAAAACTCTCGGTTTTATGTTTTGTTGTATTTTACACGCAGGTTGTATTATTAAGTTGTATTTGAATTTTGTACCATGTATTTGGCGACTCAAGATGGGTGATGTATACCTATTTTGGGGGCGTCACATAACTTCCATGTGAATGGATATAAACTGTTATATAAACTGCTATGTAAACTGCTATGATTGGATATAACTGCTATGTGAATGGATATAAAGTGTTCATAATTTAAGGGGGGGCCTCTTAAGGGATAAAAATATTTTTATAATTGTTATCATCAAAAAGGGGGAGATTAATAGGTATAATATATTTTATAGATTTTGATGATAACAATTATATTGTAATTAATTTAATATATAATTATTTAATTATTTTTATTATTTTATTTTTCGATTTTACTTGAATTAATTTTTATTGACCTTGATAAAATTAAATGTCAAGTGTTAAATAAATTAATTCATATAAAAATTCAAGGCAAGAAGATCCTATTTGTTTTTAAAACTAAATATGGGCAAAAATGATATATTACATGCATGCATACATATAACATTATGTGTATTAAAATAATATATATGTATAAATGCATGAGCCTTATATATGTTTGAAAGCATAAATCATACATGCATATTATGTATATCCGTATGTTTTATATATTGAATGCATATGCTTTACTTATATAATTATTGCACGCATGTGTTGGCAATTGTGACGCCCCTAAAACAGGTATACAACACCCATTCTGAGTCATCAAAATATATGGTACAGAAACAACTACAACTTTATTAATACAACATAAAAACTGTGAGTTTAAATACAAATATTGTCATCTAGACAATATCCACACTCAAATAAGTCCTCATTCCAATTATTGATACATTATATTACAAAATTGGTGAGGACTACTAAAACAACTTCTAGAACCATCATTCCATACCCCGACTAGTACTCGCTACATTCTCGCCTCCTGAGAAGAAAAATTGAACAAAAAGGAAAAGGGTGAGCTCAACTAGCCCAGTAAAGAACATTATGACTAAGATAATTGATGAGTGTATATTATTCATTTATTTTGATTCCTTTATATTTAGTTTAATTGCATGTTTCATGTGTATATGAGCTTATTAAGGTGTTTAATAATTTCAAGAAGAATTGGAGCTGAAATGAGGAAAAAGGGAAAATTGCAGGGTTTTTAGCATTAAGTTAGATGCATGGTCTTGGCTTGGGACTTGGATTTTATTGTAGAGCTCATTCCTAGCTTTTCAAAACATCTTGAATCGTCCCAATCAGAGTTTATATGAAAAAGTTATGATCTTTTTACCAGACGAAAGTTGAACCTCAAAGTTTCGAAGTTGCAATTTGCATAGCAGTCACTTGGATCCTGATTTCGACCTTGATCCAGCCAGAATCTATCAAAGCGTAAAGAATGAAAGTTGTACATCTCGTCGATATCTTCGTTTTGATAGGTAGCAGGTCCCATAACTCCTCCCAAATCAAAGGTTATTCTTGTTTTACCAAAGGACATCGCAGTAGGAAATGAAAATTCACCCCAACGAATTTTGAGCGGGAAAATTGGAAAATCTTTGATTTTTGGAAAGTTTCTAAAAGCAGATTTTGGCAGACTTCTACATGGAATTGGATTGATATTTCTATTAGTTTTAGGATTTCCTTTAGACTAAGATTTATTTCCAAATTGGATTCTATTTCTTTATGGAAACTAGTTATGATTTGTAATTCCTTTTAGGATTTGGATTTCTACATCCTATAGGATTTAGGACTTTGTCTAGCACTATAAATAGAGGATGTTAGTAAGGGTTTTATACATTCAATCATCTACGACATTCTCTCATCTACAACATTGGAGGATTGAAGATATGAGCTAAGTTCTTTTTATTCAGTTCTAAGGGATGTTGAACCTTATTTATAATTAATGATTAATTGAGTATTCACTATTTATTTCTTCTCACATGAAATTCATTCTTGATAATCTGATTTAATTTTTGAATGCTATTTGGCTTAACTGATTTGATTTCTGCAGGATTGAGTTGGTTAACGAATATCATATGCTAGATCAAGGAATAATATTACGTGTAATTGATATTGTTTCTAATCACAAGTAGTAATTAGTAATACCTGATTGTGGATAAGCTTTTGAGTATTGCTATGATTATCAGAAGACAAGTTAAACAATTCGAGCTTATGTGTTTGTTGCTTGGAATAGTCTAATTTCCTAGTTCTTAATGCTGCTATTATATTAAATCTAGAGAGCTTATTCTAGGTTATATAATTGTTAGAATCTTGTGAAGAGCTTGTTTCATTGAGTGACAATCTAAGGGGAGTTTCGGGTAGCAGAGCTTGTTATTATCTAGGGCTATTAGTTTCATTGAAGGGTAAATAATGTTACACTTGATTAATCTATTATTGTAAAAAGGTGATCCGAATCAAGAACCCAAGCTTTTTATTCATTGTTTATTCTTATTAGTTTATTCTTGTTAATTTAATTAATTAATTCACAATCCCTTTTTTTATTAGAAATCAAAGGATAAATATAAAACAAATCACTATCTGTGGGATCGATCCTTGCTTACTACTGTGCTAATTGTTTAAATTTGTAAAGTGAAAGTGAGGTTAATTTAGGAGTGTAAACGACAGCTCCCAAATTTTAGCGTCGTTGCCGGGGAGTGTTATTTGTTTTGTTTATTCTTTGTTTTCGTTTATTTTTATTATTTATTATTTTGTTTTTGTTTTTATTTTATAACTTAATCCTCTCACTTTATTGACTTAAATTTTGTTCAAGAGATGGAGAAAACTGCAGATATAGAAGAAACTCTTGTTCCATCACTTGAAGAGAAAAAGATGGTGGTGCCAAACAAAAATAGGACTTTAAAAGAACTGCATACTCTCGATCTTGATCAATCATCATTTTGTATTGAGTATCCTACTTTAGATGTTGCTTTTGAACTTAACTCTAGACTAATTCATCTTTTGCCTACTTTTCGTGGTCTTATAAGTGAAAATCCATATAAGCATCTAAAGGAGTTCCATGTGGTGTGTTCCACGATGAAAGCACAAGGAGTGGCAGAGGAGCAGATCAAGCTTAGACTTTTTCCATTCTCATTAGCATATTTGGCTAAAGACTGGTTATACTATCTACCTTCTGGATCAATACGATCATGGACTGATATGCAAAGGTTATTCTTGGAGAGGTATTTTCCGCATCAAAGAGTTACCGATATAAGAAAGGAGATATGTGGAATCGACGATTCAATGGAGAATCTCTATGAGTATTGGGAAAGGTTCAAGAAGTTGTGTTCCAAATTGTCAACCTCATGGAATTGATGAACATTACTTGATCCAAAGATTTCTATGAGGGGTTGCTACCAATGGAAAGAAGCATGATTGATGCAGCAAGTGGAGGAGCACTGGTAGACAAGACTCCAGAAGCAGCAAGGTGAAAGTAGTATGCATACAAGCCAATCATGTTTGATGATAAAGCATATACTTTGTAACAATCTTATTCATTTATTAATAAAAGTATTAATTTATTAAAGGCTTTTAATTATCTACATGATGCTGTTTTATAATATGTGATAAACCCATAGTTTTAAGCAATGCTTTTAGAATAATGATGATGATCATTCTAATGAGATCTAAATTCTTAGAAAGCTTAAAACTAAAATAGTTCCCAATCATTGGATTACTAAATTGGGGATTAGTGAATCAGGATAGATTGGTACATACGTTCTTGCTCGTTGGATGAGGATGATTGATCTCATGATCATTTGTGTGGAGACACTAAAGCAAGTATGTAGGTGCTTATTAGAGAATAAGTTCATTGAACATTGACTCGCTAAGGAATACCTAATGGAGTTTTACTTGTCTGTCAATAGGAATTCCTATAGTGATAGTAGTACAAGTGATCCTTGGACTTGAGATCATTATAATATCTTGTGTATGATGAGTTATACTTTGACTTATTCCTTAAGACCCTTAGGGTATATCAAAGGGTATGCTTGGGTATAATAAGTTGTATATGGAGATAATGTATGATCAATAAAGAATCTACCACTTCTAATAAAAAAGAGAAATGTCCTATGTGATTCGATAAATGACAACCCAGGTAGTCCTTGGCGGCAGAATGAAATTAGAAAGGAGTTTCTAATTTGCATTATTTGGAGTTATGGATTTAAGAGTTGAAATACATATAATTAAATAAAATAAGACTTGATAAAGAATTCCATGTCTTATATTTAATTGGGACATTGTATGGTGGAAGGATTGAATTATACGGTAACTATTTACTCAAAAGGTTCTTTTATGATTAATGTTGAAATCTATATTATCCGAAAAGTCGTTGATTCTTGGGGGAGGCTTATCCCTATTGTAGAATAAATATTATTTATTTAAATAAATTAATTGTTTAATTTATTTATTTAAATAAGATTAGAATTGTTCTAATTGATTTATTCACAATAGGTTTAATATGGAGAACCTAAAGGGTCACACCATAAAAGGAAGAATAATTATTTAAGAAGTTAATGGCATAATCGTAATAATATGTTATATATATTTAATTTAATCTATGGTGATAGAATAAATTAAATAGCTTAATATTTATTATTTAATATTTTAGAAATATTAAATATAAATTAATAAGAGAGTCTTATTAATATTATTACAATTATTATTATTATTTTAATTTCTAAAAGAGTTTAGGAATTAATTTAATATAAGTACTCTCATTTATTCCTAATTGGATTAGGAAGGAAAATTAGTTAAAGGAGTTTAATTAATTATCCCTAATAAGATTAGGGAGCTTAATTAATTAAAAGAATTTAATTAATTAAATAAATCTTAATTCCTTAATTGTTAAGGTGGGTTGCGCATTTATAAATAAGAGAGTCTTATTATGGGTGAGGTGGTTGTTGACTTTTACAACATACGTAATTCCAAAAGTTGGAGAAATCGCCTCTTTTCTATATGAGATAGGAAAACTAGGGTTTGAGCCAATACCCTTCTTCTTGAAAATTATTTTTCCTTGGTGGATCACCTCAGAGGCCAAACACTTGGGTGGCTAACGTTGATCAAAGGAAGGAACCAAACCCGGTGGATTCAAGTTGAACGCGAAAAAGGATTGGAGGTGAACTTGTACCTGAGGAAGCTCGATCTTCAAGGGTATGATTCTTGTTCTTTCCTTTTAGTTTAATTAATAATTGTGCATAAAGGGTGATCCGGGTATATGGTTTGTAAAATTTTAAAACTCTGATTTTTACACGTTTCCGCTATTTTATGCAATTTGATTGCGTTCTTGAATATTACAAACCTAACAGTGGCATCAGAGCCAAACCTTTATGCGAATTATTAATTGTTTTAATTTGATATGTATTACGATATGTGTTTAGAACAATTTAATTGGGCATAATTTTGTTGTATAAAATAATTATTTTATGAAAAAAAAAGGAAATCTTTTTTTTTTCCACTGGATAACTGAGTCTTGATCCGCGTGATGACTTGGCAAAAGTTAGTTACGGTTTATATATATATATATATATAATTACTGAATCTTGTTGGTACACGTGCTATATATATAAAAAAAAATCTGCAGAATCCTATTATAAGCAACCAAGCACGTGACCCATTTTTAAAGGTTGCAGGAGACTATTTTTTAAAAGAATTCGTGGTTTGCATGGTCCTGGATTCATGGTGGCTTATATATATATATATATATATTTAAATACAACAGCAGCAAGATAATGAAAACGTGCCACACGGTTCGGTTAATATAAATATATATATATATATATATATATAATAGTTTGATACTAATATATATATATTATTATATATATTGATAATTTTATAATTAAAATAAAAGTTTATTTTAATTTTAAAATTAAATTTTATGCTAACTAATTAGAGTTAGAATTGGATTCTATGATAACTAATTGGAGTTGAAATTGGATTATATGTTTCCTTAAATAAAGGAGTTTATTTAGATATGAAATAAGATTTCATATTATTCAAAATAAAAGAGTTTATTTGTGAATAGGAAAGAGAATCCTAATTTCCTTAAATAAAGGAGTTTATTTAGATATGAAATAAGATTTCATATTATTCAAAAATAAAGGAGTTTATTTGTGAATAGGAAAGAGAATTCGTGTTTCCTTTAATAAAGGAGTTATTTTTTTTTTTACATGGAATTGGATTCCATAATTAATTAAAATAAAGGAGTTTATTTTGATTAAAGATTTTGATTAAAATAAAATAGTTTATTTTATTCAAAATTGGATAAATTAAAATAAAATAGTTTTATTTTGATTTATATTTGGATTAAAATAAAAGAGTTTATTTTAATTCAAAATTAGATTTTATACTAACTAAATGTTGCCCATTAAATGATATCAATATATATATATATATATTAAATGTTTATTATTCATAAGATGAATGTTAATTTATTGATGCATATGGTGATGTGTATGATAATAAATGGGATTGATTATGGACTATTGACCAATGCGATTGGATTTTATTTTAGTTGGATGCATGAATGTATGGGTTTTATTAAATGGGGTCTGCGTACCTCGTCTTATCTAATTTTCTTAATGTAAATTCTATCTCCTCCTATGTACTTCCCTCGATCACGATCAAGGTTTCTATTTATTTTAAATAGTTTTGTAATAGGAATAGTTAGAATTAATTTTGAAAAATTGGAGATCAAGGAGCAAGGAGGCGCTTGAAGACCCGTTTTGTAATGGAGCCCGGGTTTAAATGTAATAGTTATATTTAAATATTATTTCTTGCACCCCTAGGGTTTGACCTTTTGGTTCACTTGGTGGCTCTAGTGAACCAAACTAGAATAAAAGTCCATAATCAATTGGGTAGAATATAGTATTCTATATGTGCATGCTTATACTATATATATTATATATTATAAACACGCATGCTTCGCATGTTTATTAATATGATGACGTATTTTATATATATATACGTAAATGTAGCTAAACAAGATGAGACAAATTAATAACAAACCCCTCAATTTTTATATTAAGTCCTAAGCGTTCAAAGATATTTGGAATATCGAGCGTAAGCCTTACAAGCATGATAAAATTAATAGAGTATTAAATATTTAATATGAGTTTGTTGTGTCACCACAAGGCAAGTATTAAGTATTTAAGATGTTAATTTATCACATTTGATGCTTATAAAGAAAATTGAACAATATTGTTTTGTTGTGTCACCACAAGGATGATATTTTTCTTTTTTGAATATATGGAGTGCTAGGTCGGACTTAACTTGGATAATTTTGATTCGGATGTGCCACCACTTGATCAAAATAATCTAAGAGGCAAAAGAAAAGGAGTTGCATAGTTGATGTAATTGACAAAAGTTGTCTACCTATTTATTTATATATAGTTTGTTGTGTTACCACAAGACTATATATATTTGAAATGGGATCCTTATTCTCACTAGCAAATCTTTAATTAGATTTTGCCGAACTATATAAGTGAGGGTAATATAGTTTGAAGAAAATAGTGGGAGATACCAATTTAAAACAAGACCTAAATTATTTTGGTAATTAATAAAAGAATGTATGTTAAAATGTTGTTAATTACAAATTCATTTACAGAATTTTACAATGTCTAAATTACTATCACTGCGTAGCATATTAGATGCTAAATTAACGGAATTTGAATTAAAGCGGATTGGTTAAGGAATTTGAGAATAGTTCTCATATTTGAAAAGCTATCTTATGTCCTTATTACGCCTATCCTCCTGCAATGGTTGCGCATAATGCCTCCGAGGAAGACATTGCTACTTTTAGAAAGTGGCAAGATGATGCACTGATTGGCTCGATGCATCATGCTCGCATCTATGAGTAATGAGCTTGGCGTCGGATGAAACTATGGATGCTTCTACTATATTCGCACATCAAGTAGTTGATGGTGAGGAAAGTAGGACTGATAGATATCAGATATCTAAAGAGCTCTTCCGATCTAGAATGGCCAATGACACTATAGTACAGACAAAAAGTCCTTAACATTATCATTTTGATTGATTAATTAGGACAACGATTTTTGTCATGGATGGAGAGTTGAGCCAAGATTTGATCTTGCACTCACTCCCGGACTCCTTTCACAATTGTTGTGAATTTTTCATATGAACAAGCTGAGATATCACCTCATTGATTTGCTTAACATATTGAAAAATGTTGAGAGTCGCTTTCAACCAAGAAAGATCAAGTCTTCTTGGTAGGGGCCAAAGGATCTTTCCGAAAAGAAGAACGATTCAAAGAAGGTAAATAGAAAGGCATAAAACAAAGGATAATAAGAACAAAGCCCGATACGGATAGCAAATGAGCTTGCTTCCACCGCAATAAGCACGACACCGAAAGAAAGCATGAGAAGCGTCTTGCAGAGGCTAACCAAAGAAGCTTAGTGAAGTTTTGGTTATAAATACGATTTTGTTCATGATTGAAATAAATTTTCTTTAAGTCAAGGTTCTACTTGGGTATTGGATACCGACTTTGGTTATCATAAATATAGATTTATGAAGGGACCAAGAAGTAAAAAGCTAAACAAATATAAGTAATCCTATGTGTGGAAAATGAAGCAAAGGTTCTTTGCATTAGCCATAGAAACTTATAGTTTAGCATTGCCTACTGAGCAAATCTATTAAGTCGATAAGTTGTTATTGTATTCCGATTCTCGTTGAAACATTATTTTCATTTTGTTGTTGGACAATGAAATTTGATATTATAATTAAGAACAATTATTGTTCTATTTATAATAATAATGTTTTGTAAAGAACTGAAATATTACTTAATGGATTTTGTATACTTGACTTACGTAAAAAATTATTTTGTAAATTGAACAAACTAGTATAAGAAAAGGAGATGATCATTCAAAGAGTTGAATGTATGTATTTGTTGAAATACAAGTGTGAATTATTTGAAAGGTTCAAAGAATTTGAAATGAAACAAATTGACAAAGTATTAAGATTCTTTGATTAGATTAAGGAATAAATACTTGTGCAATAAATTTCTAGATCATCTCAAATGGTTTTTCTCATAATGGACACCTCGACGACATAATAATTGATTGATGTATCTGAAAGGAAAAATCATACCTTGTTGAACATGGTACGGTCCAAAATGATTTTACCGACATTCCAGTATCCTTCTAGGATCATGTCCTAGAAATGGCTGCATATCTACGAAAAGGTAACCTCAAAATCCATCCCCAAGACTCCATAAAAGTTATAGACAGGGAGGATTCCTAATCTTAAGTATGTTAAGATAAGGGGTTGTCCAACTTATGTGAAAAGGTTTCGAAGGATAAGCTTGGGACAAGATTTGACATGTACAGATTTGTGGGATATCCTAAAGTAAGTTTAGGGTATATGTTCTATAATTCTACTTAGCAAAAGGTGTTTGTTTGTAAACACGCGCTTTCTAAGATAAATGTGTTTATTATTAAAGGGCTAGTGGGAGGATAATAGATCTTGAAGAGCTCAAGAACCACAAAATACTATAAGTCAAATAAGAGGAACTCGTAGATAGACCTATTATACCACAACCTAATCAGTAAATGCGGAATAGTATCGAAGATACCGGGAGGTATGGATTCATCATAGATGATGATGATGAGGTACACATCACAAGAAGATGATGATCCGATTACATACGATGAGGTAAGTGTTGTAGACACTCGGAGAAATGGATTGAAGCAAGTTTCTCAAATATGGAACATTCGTTTTGATGGGGCAATCAAAAGAGTTTGATTTTATCAAAATAAGAATGAACCTAGTGTGTACAAAAGGGTCGATGGGAGCATCGTGACATTCCTAGTACTATATGTTGATATACTACGGATAAGGAATGACATACCAATGCTACAATCAAGTAAAGATAAAGTTGTCTAAACATTCCTCCATGAATGATTTGGAAGAGTATCTTAATTGGGGATATAAATCTATATAGATAGATTTAAGAGGATGCTCGACTTAACCCAAGGAACGTATATTCATTTGATGCTAAAGTCGTTTAGCATGGAAAACTCAAGAGATGTCTCATGTAGATGAGCTATGGAGTGTATCTCTCTTAATAGTCCCCACAGACTCTCGAAAAGAGAGGTCGCGTGAGTGACTATCATGTATATGCAATGAAATATCGAGAGACTGATGTTGATCAGTCATATTCTGGAGAAGTTCACTATGAGTCAGTGAAAAACATCTTAAAGTGTTTAACCGGCACTAAGGATGTGATCATATTCATGGTGGGTCTTAATTAAAACTAGAGGGCTTAACAGACTCAAGTTTTTCAGATAGACCAAGACGACAGAGAAATCCACTTTACGGTAAAGGGTTACCTTGAACAGTGGTGCAGTGAATTGAAAAGGTTCCAAACAGCAAAGAGTTGCTGGTTTAGTGATAAAGACAAAGTATATAGTTATAAATGAAGCTACAAGTTGATTGTTTGGATTAAAAGTTCATTCTGTAACTAGGAATAGTTCCTAAGTCTCATCTTGGATCTAAACATGTGTTGTGGCACTTTCATTTGATTATTAGAATCATTGAAAGATGGGAAATCACTATAGAGATAGTGGACTCTCATGAACAACATTACATATCCATTAACTAAAGCTTATCCAAATGGAGGATAATCGTCACTTAGAGAAGAAGAGTATGAGATACCATGACGATTGGCTTTTAGTGCAAGTGGGAGATTGAAAGTAGTATGCATACAAGCCAATCATGTTTGATGATAAAGCATATACTTTGTAACAATCTTATTCATTTATTAATAAAAAGTATTAATTTATTAAAGACTTTTAATTATCTACATGATGTTGTTTTATAATATGTGATAAACCCATAGTTTTAAGCAATGCTTTTAGAATAATGATGATGATCATTCTAATGAGATCTAAATTCTTAGAAAGCTTAAAACTAAAATAGTTCCCAATCATTGGATTACTAAATTGGGGATTAGTGAATCAGGATAGATTGGTACATACGTTGTTTGCTTCATTGGATGAGGATGATTGATCTCATGATCATTTGTGTGGAGACACTAAAGCAAGTATGTAGGTGCTTATTAGAGAATAAGTTCACTTTGAGCGTGACTCGCTAAGGAATACCTAATGGAGTTTTACTTGCTGTCAATAGGAATTCTGTAGTGATGATAGTAAAGACAAGTGATCCTTGGACTTGAGATCATCATAGTATCTTGTGTATGATGAGTTATACTTTGACTTATTCTTAAGACCCTTAGGGTATATCAAAGGGTATGCTTGGGTATAATAAGTTGTACATGGAGATAATGTATGATCAATAAAGAATCTACCACTTCTAATAAAAGAAGAGAAATGTCCTATGTGATTCGATAAATGACAACCCAGTAGTCCTTGGTTGAAGCGAGAATGAAATTAGAAAGGAGTTTCTAATTTGCATTATTTGGAGTTGTGCATTTAAGAGTCGAAATACATATAATTAAATAAAATAAGACTTGACAAAGAATTCCATGTCTTATATTTAATTGGGACATTGTATGGTGGGAGAGATTGAATTATCACAGAACTATTTACTCAAAGGTTCTTATATGATTAATGTTGAAATCTATATTATCCGGAAAGTCGTTGATCGCTATTTGGGAGGCTTATCCCTATTGTAGAATAAATATTATTTATTTAAATAAATTAATTGTTTAATTTATTTATTTAAATAAGATTAGAATTGTTCTAATTGATTTATTCACAATTGGTTTAATATGGAGAACCTAAAGGGTCACACCATAAAAGGAAGAATAATTATTTAAGAAGTTAATGGCATAATCGTAATAATATAGTTATGTATATTTAATTTAATCTATGGTGATAGAATAAATTAAATAGCTTAATATTTATTATTTAATATTTTAGAAATATTAAATATAAATTAATAAGAGGAGTCTTATTAATATTATTACAATTATTATTATTATTTTAATTTCTAAAAGAGTTTAGGAATTAATTTAATATAAGTACTCTCATTTATTCCTAATTGAATTAGGAAGGAAAATTAGTTAAAGGAGTTTAATTAATTATCCCTAATAAGATTAGGGAGCTTAATTAATTAAAA